>JALPQI010005116.1:0-64669 GCA_025490895.1 Thaumatotibia leucotreta | reverse complement strand
GCAATGACCATCGTGTTTTTTTACAGAATTTGCCACGTTCAGCACCTCAAGCAGAGGTAAAAAGATTCTCATCGTAGGCGACTGCAGGTTTCGTATGAACGGCAGCGAGGGTCCGAAGGTCAGGTGGAGGTGCGCCAGCCATGAGAGGTTCGGCTGCAGAGCTTTGGTGCACACTATTGACGATACAATCGTGTTTTACAGGAATGAGCATATAACATTTTACAATCACTAAAATCGTACCGATTTTATTTTCCGATACCTAGATATTCTTGTATTAAATTGTTATAAACATCGTTTTTTATTAATAGTCTGTAATACAATTATACCTAAACCCATTTGGGAAACAATATGTTTTTTATTATTATTTTCTTTATAATTAACAGTTCCCCCGCATCAAAAAAAAAATCCTCCATAGTAGGGATAAAATGAAACTACCGCTGTTAGGGTTATATCAAGTAACATTATAATTTAAAGGTTTTGTTTTAGTTGCAGAAGCTATTTATTCTACAAATTCTAGAGGAAATAGGATCCTAATAGTCAAAGGCATTAAATACAGAATAAGCTCAAAAACCAATAATAAGAACCAGATCCATTGGAGATGTACCACGCACGACAAATATGGATGTAAAGCTATTGTTATAACTTACAATGACGAAATAGTGGGTACGAAGAACACTCATTGCGATTAATGAAACACCGCACAATTGGTAATCTTAAGAATTTAGAAGCTAGTCAGTTTCTTTATTTCAGCAACTTGTGATGACGAAGCTGATACCACAGTTAGTGTGTTAAAGAGAACTGCAGCATTATGTAATAGAAAATTATCTACATTTAAAAAAATCTAAGAATCGCGATTTCATGGTCGATGTCTCCTTTAAAATATATCCAATCAGGGTACCATATTTTATAAATAATATATGAGATGTGCCTATTTTTTGTAAACAAAAATATGTTTCATTATTTAAGACAATCTGATGTAATGTAATCTGAAGGAAGTAAAAATTTAATTTATGTATGAAAACGATGTATTATATTTATTTCCATTACAAGTTAGAAAGGTTCTACGTTGATGTTTCCTCCAATTAGCTACTGAAATGAAATGTGATAATGAAAGGATTTTTTTTAATCTGTCAAAGGAACATTATGTAGAGTGGTCTTAAATGCCGCTTTTACACAGTATTTTCAAACATTTCTTCAGATTTGTTTCAATTACTACAGTTTTATTAACATGAAATTAATACTATCCACCTGCAAGACTTAAAGATGGTTAATGAGTCTGTAATACATAAATTAATGTATTGTATACACATATAAAAAAAAAACATAAATACATAGACAGGCTTCATAGTCAGCCTATCTCATTCAACTGCTGGAAATTGGCCTTTCTTATTGCCTATGCGTATGGACGCATTAGGAGGCACGTAAATGCCCAACATAATCGCGACGCTGGGCAAGAATATGAGTGGACAGGTAACTAGAAATATATCTAAAGTATTTTTCGCTTTTTACAGATCAATATTACTTCTCATACACAGCGTCAGGAGGGCGTATTCTAACTTATCGCGGCATCAGGTACAGACAGAACTGTCATTCAAGAGGTACGATTCGTTGGAGGTGCACCACACACGCCAAATATAGGTGCAAGGCTCTGGTCATGACGGCGAACGACGAGGTTGTGTTTGAGAAGAACACGCATACTACACAGTAGGAGTATGAATGACAGTCGTCAAGAATATAGCACAGGTTTTGCATCCGGGGAGTAAAAAAAGTAGTTAGTGATATTATATTTTATTCCTGTGCCATATCTAAAACTACATGCATTTAGGTCAAAAAAGTCGAAAATAGTTTCGTTTATAACGTCTAAAATACAATAATTATAAAATGTTACCAATTACACAAAATAACCAAATAATCGTTCCTATAGGTTAGACGAAAGTCTTACGCAAATTTAAAAATTATCTTTTCCTAACTAGTGCGGAAAAGTTAACATTGCGCACGCTTCGCTTGCGTACATTTCTCTTTTTAAGGCACTTGTTATGAAAAAAGTCGTTCGACACACGTGTAAAAACTTCTTTTTAACTCGAGTGATTGTCGCCCTCGTTTCACTCGGGCTCCAACTTTCACCCTCGTCGAAAAAAAATTTTTTTGCACTTGCATCGAAATGTACTATTAGGGGTATGTTTAGTTTTAATTTTATATTATTAGTTTTGATTTGATATTTTCTTTTATATACGTAATTATTTGTTTATTTGTATGTATATTGAATAAAGATTCACTTTTTCACTTAATTCAAAATATTCGTGTACGAAACGTACTGTAGACGGTTTTATGACGACTACTTTGACCTCAATAAAGCAACAACAAAAAATGCAGGCGATAAATTAAGTCATGACATGACCAAAGGTAGTGTTTAAATCGACATTTATTATGAATTTCCTTTTCGCACGTGTGTGGTACGACGTTTTTCAGTACAGATGGCCCTCCGAAGTTTCGACCTGAAAAAATAAAAATATCTCGCGTAAAAAAAGCACCGTCTGTACGGTGCCTTTTTTATGCGCTAGTGCGAGAAGTGGCTCATTTTACGTCAGATCCATAACTTCAGAGGGCCATCTATACTAAAAAACGTCGTACGAGACACGTGCAACAAGGAAATTCATGTTTTTCGCACTTGTGCCGTAATGTACTATTCTGAGTTGTTTGTGACAAAAATCGTGATCGGAGTTGTAGAGTAGAAGATTATAATTTCAATTTAGTACTTATGTAATTAGTAGTGTTTTGTTTGGAATTTTTAAGATAAAGCTTTTCATATTTATTAAAAGTACATAAATAGTTTTAATTTTTTTTTAGACTCCTTTTGAATAATATCGCCTTTCATATCGCCGCTATACTTTCTCCACGTCGTGTCTTTTGCACTCACTTGATGGAGAAAACACCCATATTCAGACTGACAGAAAGGTGAGACTGCCATGAATTAATTGCTTCAGATCCGAGGTTAACTAAATATAGCGACGATATTAATAGTTTCACCTTTATTTACGAAAAGCTTTTCTGAGTCTTCGCATGTTTTCAGATCAAATATATCCCATCCCACTCATATACGTAGGCCACAAAGTTTCGGGAATCTAGGAAACCGTATTTATTATGCCTTTTCAAATAGCGTGAAATCTTAAAATACAGGTGTTACCCAATAAATTATAATTCAATAAATTACTGAAGAGTTATATAATAATAATAAATATCTGGGACATCTTACACAAATCGACCTAGTCCCACGGTAAGCTCAATTAAGGCTTGTGATATGGGTACTAGGCGATGATACATACAGGGTGTAATCGATAAGTGTTTACAGGCCATAATTCCGTAAATATGAGAGATATCAGAAAAAAAAAACTGATATCTAATTGCATTACCCAACGAGTAAAATTACACTTGTAATGTTATTGAAATAAAATCAGAAATATTTTAAATATTAACTTCAAACCCTCCAATACATTTAGTACGTAACCGTTCATTCAAGACTAGTTTAATACGAATATTTTTTTATTTAAGAATAAATGTTACATGAATTATTTCATAAACGGTAGTATTTTATTACAATGTATTCGTACAAATAAGGAATCTCTAACAGTTTTATTTCTTACGACACCGGACATTCTTTAAGGCTGTAAGTCGTCATACTAGATGTATGAGAGCGTTTTAACTTAGTATTTTTAATATTACTTCATCTATTTAGAAAAAGTTGTTGGTGTAATTTTACTCGTTGCGTAACAGACCTACTTTCGATATCAGTTAAAAGTTTTCTGATATCTCTCATATTTACGGAATTATGACCTGTAAACAGAGTTGGGCAAAAAGTAATATGATTACTTCTATAAATTACATTTGTATGTGTACTTTGTAATAAATATTACAAAGTACACATACAAAAGTAATCTGAAGGAGTAATCGTATTACTTTTTGCCCAACTCTGCCTGTAAACACTTATCGATTACACCATGTATAATAGATAGATACATACATACAGATACTTAAATACATAGACAGCCATGACCAAGGAACAAATACGACTCGTATTTGTGATAAATAAATACACAAATGATGCCTTCACCGGGCTCGACCCTTCGACCCCATAACCTCCAGTTTCGTAGGCAGGGTCACTACTAACGTATGCGGAATGAAATCTAGACAAAGTTATATGTAATATTAAATAAATAATAACATTATTATTTTCTTAAACATTCACATCTCTTAATACCGATTTTAACAAGGATTTATGCAAGATAAAAATTATTTGAATCCAAAGTGTATAACTCCAGTTTTACGGTAATTTATCCATTGATGTCGAAAAAACAGATGTTAGCATTTTTCTTGCCTCTAATTTTATATTCTGTAGGAAATCTCTTTAAGCAAACATCCTTTGCTCATCATATTTCATATTCTTGTCCATTGGGCTATTGGTACTCTGAAAATAATAGTTACTATGCTAAAAATGTATAATTAAAGTTACCTATAACTCGTTCAACGTGACATCCGTTTCTGCAAAAGCGGTGTTTTTTACACTTTTTGACCAAATGACGAAATCACATTTTCATAGTTGTTTATTTTTATTTTTGGTGGTGGTAGGCTTGCTTTTTTGTTAAAGTTTTGTGATGCTCATGCCTTAAGGAATTTTTAAAACAATTTTTTTGTTGTATTTAGAAGTCCTTTTGAGCTTTCAGCAGTGTTATTCACTAAGGAAACCGCCTTGCCGTCAGCGCTGTGACAGCGCTGCGGCAGCGTCGAGCCTAAAAATGGTATTCACTAAATGTACTTTAAACGACACTAGTGCTCGACGACGAATGCGGCGTGAGCTGGAACTACACTGCGTCGAGAGTTTGACGTTTAATGTATGAACTTCGTATTCTCTAACGAAAAACAGCGACGAACTCGCCCGCAACCTCACTCACAGCCTCGATTCCTAATGTCAAATAAGACAGCTAGGATTTTAGACAAGGCTGTCTCGACATCGAGCTCGTTGACGAACGCAGCGTCGAATGTGTGAATAAGAGAATAGCATAGCTGTTCGATTTTGTGATTAGGTCTACCGTAATTTCCTTTATTCGAGTTCTCTCAGAAATGTGGCTGTAGCTAAAATATTACATTACTCTAGGGTTACTAGTATTATTTTTCGGAAAGAAAAAGAACACAAAATTATTATAAAACAGTGTTTCAAATCTTGGCATCTTCCAAAAATTCACAATAATCGTCGATTTTGGCCTTAGCAAATGTGTCCTGTGGAAAATACATGCAGTTTTGCGACATTGTTCTACTTGATTGGCCATAATTTCTAAAGAAAGATGCCAAAACACATAAAAGTTTCCAAATTAATTAACAAATGTATACAAATTAATTTAGCATTGAGATACAATTTTAATTGAATATTGTTATTTTTTTTTATTTGTTCAAAATCTGTCCAAATTTCACTCCGCATACGTTAACTAAGCTACGGAGGCTGACAAATTTTCAGAAAAATATTGCTTCTATACACTCCTGTGGACCATTCCCGAAACTTTCAGTGTGACTTACGTAGTTTACCCATCAAGTTTTGGAATGATATTAAATGTCTATTCATTTTTAGCTTTTTACACAGTGAATAGCCGTGGTAACCGGATATTGACGATAGACGGCGTAAAGTACAGAGTGCACCGACGGTCCGGGTCGAAAATTCGTTGGAGGTGCACGACGCATGCGCGGTACAGGTGTAGAGCATTTGTCGTCACTGTTGGGGACGTTGTGGTTTTACAGAAGAATGCCCATAGTGAATCTATCTTTTATTAACATAATCTATAATATAGAAATGTATATGAAACACAAATCAAAGCAGTTTATTAAATATTTTGATATTTTGTGGAAAATTGTTTTTTGAGTTGTAATTTTTAAGTAGTATCACTACTATGTGTATAAATTTAAATGATTAGATGTCATATACCAAAGAAAAAATTTTCTTTGGTATATGACCGAAGTTTACCAACTGTACACACGATAGGGGTTCATTTGTAGTAAAACACCGTGTAAATCACAAAACTATAATATTACTTTTTCGACTCCTGTGCGTTTTTCGTCATTTACATTTACATGGTCGTGAACACACCTTTAAGCCTGCTACCTTACATATGTCAAGATAAGTCTAAGTATATTGTCTATTCCCTATAAACGCATTCGGGCTTACACGCAGTGCGTTTTTTGCATTTTAAGACGCCTCGTGTATACAAGACTTAATGAAATACATGGCTGCCAACCTAATTTTAAATGTCATTTCTGATGAACAGTAAACCATAGAAGAGCTTTCTTTTTTTAATTTTGACGTCTCCGGCCCGACCTTGATTATTAATAAAATTGTGTTTGACTAAGAATATTTCTCAAATTTACAATTTTATTTGAAAATAATGTGTGGTCGTAGAAAAAGTATTGTATGCAACATTGTTTAACTGAGTCAAAAAATGCTCGTGGCGTCTTTAATAACAATTTTCGGCTTCGCCTCTAACTGTTACCCACGCCACTCACCTTTTTTGACCTCTCTTAAACAAGGGCTGCATAAAATACTATAACACAACAATAATAAAACAAATTAGGCGAATTCAAATGCAGAATTTTATATTAGGTATTTTATAAAGGTTTATATTATAATAAGTACTTTAATAGTAAACTAGTGGGAACATAACCGGCCTAGCTCTTTTGTAACAACTACAAAACCCTACACTGAGCATGGCCCGATATGCTCTGGGCCGGTTTTCTTATGAGTTAATCGATGTTATATGAACAAAAAAAGTTTAGACTCTCTTAGTATTATTATTAACTACTATTTTTTTTAATGCAGTGCTTTATTTTTCTATAGATATGACTATAATCATCTGAAATTTTTTATTTTACATTTTAGCATTTTTTACTACGAATCCCAGAGGTAATCAGATCCTGATAATGGACGGCATCAAGTACAGGATTCACTGCCAAGCCGGGGAGAAGACCCGGTGGAGGTGCACGACGCACACGCGTTACAAGTGCAGGGCCTCCGTCGTTACCATCGGAGACGTTGTTGTGCTGACGAAAAATGCTCACTCCACTGGTGATTAGTAACTTGTCCAATGTCGATCTAGTTCTTTTTGTTGATCCTGCACTTTTTGAGTAGCTTTTATTATGCCTCCGCTACACAGGTTCATTGTTTAAAAGTACTGTACAAATAAATAGCTGCGGCTGCTACAGTTTCAACGTCCATTTTTCTCGTGAGTAGCGTCTGACGAGATTGAACTCAGACTGAACGATCAACAGACGTGTGGACGGTTGGTGAAGATTCGTCTGCGGAGGCATATACCGACGTCCGCGGACCCATTCGCAGACGTGTATTGGAGGCATTATATGTTTAGTCGAAGTTAAGATTATATTTAGATAAGCTTAATTTATACTGACATTGAATCTGGTCGATTTATGTTTATTTTGAATTTTGTGTGTCTAAAATGTAGTAGTAAATAGTATAAAGCTGGAACTATTGTTTCTCGAATTGTATTAAGTTTAGCTATTACATACAACTAGTTACAACTATTACATGGCTGTGTGATTGATTTGTGCTATTAATTACATTCAATGCTGAATTATAGATAGTGAAGACTTCGATAATATGTGTCAGTCCAAATGGAAAGGTACCTTGTCACGACCAACCTTTTGCACGGACACATACCTATAGTGATTTGTGTAATATATTATAAGTACTAGAACGAATTATTTGTTATTAATTGTTTCCTTAAATAAATAAGAAAATTACGACCAGCACACTGACCTAAATCATTTTAATTTAAACGTTTACTTTTGAAGAAATGTAATCAAAAAAGTTTAATTACAGGTGCCGGAGTGTATTACTTTACCACTTCAAATTTTGGCAACAGGATTCTTACCTACGATGGGATAAAGTTCAGAATGCAAAATAAACCGAGCGCGTGCGGCAAAGTTCGTTGGCGATGCACTACACACTCTAAATTCGGGTGCAAAGCTATGATACTGACAGTCGGGGACGAGCTGTTAATGGTGAAGGATACCCACACTACTGAATAAAATGAAATACCTAGTTGCGATATATTAACCAGACAGCAATTCAATTCGAGTAATTTCATTCCATTTCCTTTATCGGCCTACTTAAGCAACACGGACAAGTAATAGTAAATAGAAAATAAAATTATATGAATGCGTTCAAACACGATCTTACCACTAAGTAATTCGTTCGTAATGGTGTTCAAAGCTATCTCGACCTCTTAAATAAGTTTAATAAGGCCTGGTGTAGCTAATGACGTGAATACTTTAAGCCAACCCTTTGCTGTTGGGCTATTTCATTGATGCAGTCACATGAATTACGTCTCGCTGTCGTGTTACTCTTGTGATAGTTAAGTGTACAGGAAAGGGACTATCGATTTCTTCGATACCTACCTCTGTCTTATTATTGTATGCAAATAAATAATAAAAATAATCATTTTTGGGTTTATAACTAGATATCTAATTTTATATAGGTACATATTTGCCATTAGAAAATTCGTATATCACATTGTGGTAAATTATGTTATACTCTTCAGACAATATTGACTAACAATAAATGTGATGTGACCTAATCCAACTTTACTTTTCCAGCGTTATTTCGAGTCTCACGCTTTGGAAACCCGAGCATGATCTTCGACGGCTACACTTACCGCCAGCACCGATCCCTCAACAACCGGCTGCGATGGGCGTGCTCCAATAAAAAAGGCTGTAACGCTTCTGTATACACCTCGATAGAAGGCAAGATTCTCAAAACGAGAGGTCTTCATAGGCATCCTCCGACCCACCCTCAGAGCTGGAAGTAATTCTTTGTTTATTTACTTTTCGAAGATATTTAAGAATCACATATTTTTAAATATATTAAAATCACATTATATTGTTATCAGATTATGTTTAGTGCATTTTAAATCATCTATGAATCTTTGATGTTGGTATTTAATTAAACCTATCCAAATAGTTTTTTTTTTTCATTACAAAGAGTAACTAGAGTTCTGCTATTAAATATATGGTTTGGCAGATATAAGACCAAACGAGTTTAGCTGCAATTTTTGTATATTGCAGTAAAATTGATCCGCCTTGAGAACGGCGTAAAATTGCTGGTTTACAAAGGGTTCTCGTACGAGCGAAAGCACCGCGGGCGCTGCGCCTGCACCGAGCTGCGCGCAGGCTGCGCGGGCGCCTTGGTGCTGGACGCCGGCGCCAGCGTGCTGGCCACCATGTTCGCGCACAACCACGACCCGCCTGTGCTGCTCAAGACGGCTAAAGGACATTATGTTAATGTTACGAAATAATGGTTATAGACAGCTAAGCTGTTTCGTTTGAGCAAGTTTACCTCCTTATATGTACTACAATTTAAAGTCAAATGTAATGTTAATTTTATAATTGTGATATTGTGATGTCTGGTGTTTGATCCTACATTTGGATATTAAAAGTCATGATAAAAGTTAATGCGTGATCGCTTATTGATTAACACTATTTTTATTTTCGCGCCTTTTATTCTAGGAACAATTTAATTTTATTTAAGCACGTGAAACCAATTTGTTTTAGATATTTCCTGGAATTAGTACTTAGATTGCTTACCTTTTACATTTTGAAAATATAACTTTGATGTAATTTCGAAGTACTCAATAGAAACAAACAATTGTGGTAAAAATAATTTTATCATTAAAAAGTTTATATTATCATGAAATAAGTTAAGCGTATTAATGAATTAATCTCACATTGCATATTTCAGTAAGCCTACTAAAGACAAAGAAAGGGAAAATAAACATAAAAGTGGGTGCCCATACGTTCTACCTCAAACCCGGAAACAACAAGACTTACAAGAAGAGGTGGTGTTGCACACAAAACAAGTACTGCCGTGCTTGTCTGCACATGGTGGACAACAAAATAGTGGCTGTATACAACCAACACAACCACGAAAAGAAATAAAGCGGTTTTAATAGATTGGGAACTCTCGCAACACTTGGAAGTGTTGGATATTGTAGACAACAATAAATCAAATCTATTATTTAATTCGCTGCTTGCCTCCAGCGGGTTTCGGCGACCTTGACCAGGTCGTCGGACCATCTTGTGGGAGGTAGAGAAGCAGCGCAGAACGGGTCATATTGGCCATCATTGGGGGAGGCCTATGTCCAGCAGTGGACGTCTTTTGGCTGAAATGATGATGATGATTATTTAATTAAAATATCCATGGGATGAAAACACAGTCACTATAGTATGTAGCTACATTTATATTTTGGGTCAATCACTTTTTTTATGTCACTCGTTGCCATGGTTACGTTCTCCTGGGTCACCCTTAAATTCACAGTTTAATGGCATTAAAATTGACAAAACTTTGAATTTTTTGTCAGTTATGGGGCCCTTCCAAGGTGGGTCACCCACTAATCATGATAGTAAACAATGTAGGACACTTTCCCCTAGCAAACTATCACACTGTTGTCCCCTGGGTGATGTGACAGAATAACAACATAAAAAAAGTGATTGACCCATTTACAAATATATCTTTAGAAAGTTCTCTAGCAATTTGATGAATTAAAAAACAAGAGGATGTTGTGAAAATTTGTGTCCAGAAAAACAAATTTATAAAATACATATTTCATGTGAACAACGACAAATTTCGTTCTTAACATTTCCAATCAAAGACATTATGATTATGAAATTGACAGCAAAAATGTGTACTTTTATTTCATATAAATGTGTACTCGTATTGCTTGAGACCCGTGTAAGTAAATACAATGGACCTACCATTACTCTACATTGTAACATACGATTGTTTCTATGGTGACAAGCACTAAAGAAAAATACTGTTAAATCCATAGTATACCTTTCCTTACCCCGACATATGTTTTACGTCGTTAGTCCAGTTGGTTAGTAATAAATCATAATAATCACAGTGGGTTACTAATGATTTACCAAAAAGAAATTGCCAAAATTTCAGATCCCAAAAAATGTTCCCCAAAATTTCATTTGCCAATATTATTTTTCCCAAAAAAATGTTACGCAAACGATTTATTTAGTTGAAGAATGTTAAGGCAACGAATCACTTACCAAGTAGTGTTTTGTTTGACCAATTTACATTAAGTAAAATGTTTCAGTTGGCAAAACATATTTTACGCGAATAAAAATAAGGCAAATGATAATATTATTTAATCGAATATTCAAACATCATTAGTAATTATTAGTTTTTTCGAAAATTAGCTACTATTTACAAGCGTTCGAGAAACCCTGCGAACGGGCTCTGGGAACTAGTCGACGAAGCCCCGCTGCACGGGGCTTCTGTTTCTGCTCTAAGGGATAAAAGGTACCTAACGAACTTACCTATCCAGGTTAGGGTGGGGGAACTACAATCTGCTCTTTTTTAATGCGGGGGGCTTCGCCCCCCGAGCCTCGCCCCCCCGTTCTCCCTTTTTTTTGCACAAATGAGGATGCGTAAACAATTAATTAAAAATACTTAAGTATTTTTTAGACGCTAATCACTCCGCCCTAGCCTAGAAACCTAACCAATCCAAGTTGGTTTTGTCATAATAAGTAATTTGACTAAATGTTTATTGTGTATTTTTTTGCCTTCATTTTTGCCTTCATAAAACATGTAGCAAATGACCAAATGCTTAAATGTTAATTTTCGTAGTAATATTCTGCTTAAAGAAAATTTGAGCAAATGAAAATATGCGTTTTGTAAACTTGCCAAAAATAGCATTGACAAACGGCAGGATCCCAATCTGTAGTACTTGGGTTCGTGAGCACTTTTTGTTCGTTGTTATTGTCATAAAATAGTAGATTACATGCCAAGGCCTTTTAACTGGGAAATGTCTCGGATGACGTGTAATTGTACAAACATGTAATCCGTAACTTTCCCATTTAACGGCCGAGGTATTTGTGTATACTATTTTTCTGCTCAACGTAGCCGGCAAGCGGCAACCTTGTTTAGCGCAGCGGTGCGCAGCAAAGTGCTGTTTGCCGGCCAAAGACTTTTTACAGTTTATTTTTTACTGAGTAAACATCAGTAATTATAAGCGCATGAAATAACCTTATCCATATTTCAGAGAACGTGTGCTACTTTGAAACGAACAACAAAGGTGGTCAAACTATGTTCACGAACGGTTATAAGTACTATCTCCGCAACGAATCCAAGAAGAACATCAAGAAGATATGGAGATGCTCTCAATATAAAAGCGGCTGCAAGGCAATAGTGCACACGATACTGCAGAACCCGATCTCTACCAGAAATGACCACACGCATCCACCGCTGTTCACTTGGGATTCTACCGGCACGGTGATGAAAACTAATACTGCAACTTGAAGTCAAGTGTTCATATTTATATCGTTTCTTATGTTATTTTAATGTCATTTAGCATAATTATGTTCATATGCGCATGATTAACATCCATATTTGTTATTTCATGTAAGGGTCAATCAAGTTTTTCGTTTGTCTCCTGGCTAACGGGACGAAATAATAAGTACAGTAAAAATTGTTTATACCTTTATATACAAAATATACATATGTGAATATGTGAGAAGTTAATGTGCTGCTCAAAATAAAGTTCCCAGCATTTATGTTTTAATATTTTATATTAATTTAAATACTTAGTGTTATTACTTAATTTATTACTACTTTATTCCTTATTTTGACATTGCACTAATATAGTTACAAAATAAATACTGCTGAATAATTTATAACAACTTAATATGAATGTTCACCTAACACCTACTTAATCATTTAAGGATGTATATTTTTAAGCGTTGACATGTCAAATTTAAATATATATTGTATCAATAAAATAAAATATGATATAATACTTAATTAGGTCGCAAGAGTTCGTTAGATGCGGGTGGTGCAGGCAGGACCAGTCATTGTTGCGATTTGGGGGGAAGGCCACTATCTTATGATATGATGATAATAAAATATTAATTATTTTAATAAACAAGAATATGATACGTATTCATGCATCTTTACTTTAAAATACCCGCTATTGCACCGAATATATATATACAATTATACAATCGTAAAATAATGTTTTTACAATCGGCACTCTTTAATTACAGTGTGCTACTTCAAAACAAACGACAAAGGAGGTAGATCCATATTTACCAACGGGTACCAGTATTATCTCCGGAACGAATACAAAGACAAGGTCAAGAAAATATGGCGATGTTCGTATCTCCATCAGGGCTGTAAAGTCTCGGTGCACACGATAGATGACGTCCTGGTATTCATGAAAAATGAACATTCTCATCCTCCTTCGCATCTTAAAAATAAATGAAATAAATCTATTTGGATGCTGACATTGCTCACATAGCATTGATTAATGGTGGCATGGTCCAACTTAAGTTTTTCCTTTTATTCCAAACAATATTAATGCATTTAAGTGTGAGTGTGTGGGCAGCAGTGAATGCGAGAATGTCGTACAGTCATATTCATACGCAGGTATGAATTCTACCTTAACACTGATTATGAAAACAGAATCAAGATTATAATATATGGAGGTGTTGTGTTGAGACTAACAATAAAAGTTGACAACGGAATTTTCATATGTTATCTCACGTATATCTATTTTTTGTTATCTCACGGAACTTTCAGTTACAAAGAATGATACATGCTTAACAAATATATCGTTACGACACCGCTTTTCTGCTTTATTGATGTACCATGAAGTCCATGAGATGTCAAGTATCGGTTACAAGGTTTCACTCCATACATAAAGCAGGCCATAGAGCTTGCTCCATCAAATAAATGCGAGGGCGATACAAAGCTTTATGTATCGAGTAAAACCTAACGTAACCAATACTTGAAAACTCATGGCACGGCTACTGGTTGCGTTTTTGTCGGCTATCTCTAAATCACTTTATACATATTAGAGAATGTACAAGTTATATCCAGGATGATATAAGATAACAGCGCGACTGCCATAGGCTGTATACTTGTGATTTAAAACTGTTTACAATTTCAGGAAGAAACGTATGCAACTTTAAAGTTACCAAAACCGGGGGGCTCGCTTTATGCCTGAACGGATACAAATACTACGTACATGGAAATTATAAGAACAAGATTAACAAGAGATGGAGATGCTCCAAGAACATGTGTAAGGCTGTGGTTCATACTGTCGATAATGTACCGGTTTCGGTCAAGAATTACCATTCGCATCCACCGAACGACAGGGATACCATGAATTGAAGACACGCGTTTGTGACTTTATTTTCAGAGGCATATGAGAGGAATTGCTTATTTACTGATCACAGTGCGCTAGCCAAGTTTCCAATCGCTGGCGATTGGTAGCTTATCGTACTCTTTCTTATTAGTGCGACATGAGCAGTTATCATGATTCACGATTGAGCGTTAGCATTGGAATTTTGGCTACGCCCGCCAGTTGGTTGTCATTCCCAGGTTGGCTTATTGTTTGTTGTTGTAAGCGGTTGTCTTATCTATACTATGTCTAATCTGCTTGAGATCTGAAAGTCGGCCTGACGGAAAAAAACAATTTTTCCGTGAAGAACCGACTCTTTCCGCCAATTTTTTTGGAACCAGGACGATTTGTTTGACAACTCCATATGCAATTCCAAGCTCTCTCTAATTTATCTGTACTGCTATGTATTAAATCAACATTATTGTGCGCTATTATTGTATGTATCTGTCAGCCTCCGTAGCCAAGTTGGTAGTGACCCTGCCTACGAAGCTGGAGGTTCCGGGTTCGAATCCCTGCGAGGCATTATTTGTGTATTTATTTATCACTAATATTTGTTCCTTGGTCATGGCTGTCTATGTATTTAAGTATCTACAGTGTGTAAATCTAATACGGGCGATCAATTAAACCAGACATGGCATTCATTAGTGTAATCATGGATTACAAGGTTTTTTTAAAAGTTACTCTTAATTATGACCCCACAGATTTTTTTTAAGATTATCGGAGCAGCAATGTAGGTACGAACATTTGTTATTGTTGATATGTCAGTTATGTCATCTGCTTTTGAAATTAGCTGTCAATGAGTGTTTAACTCGCGTACGTTGCTCTACAATGCGCGCCGAATTATTTTGTATGGAAAATTTTGTTGCTCTAATTTTAAGTAAAAATTATTTGAATGTACTTATTATGTCGTAAACTAACACCCATTAAGAGCTTCGCCCGTATTAGACTTACACCCTGTATATGTATCTATCTATTATATACAGGGTGGTCCAAACCTTGACGTCAATTTTTTTTTTAATTCCTCACGTCATGAGCTATCAGAATATACCCCATGTATGTTAGCCGATTTTTTGTAGTTTTCGAGTTATGAATTTTTGAAAAAAAATTTTTGAGAAATTATGGAATGAAAAAATTTATTAATGAAAATAAACTATTGGGCTTTTTAACAAGTTTCTTTTTGCAAAAGTATTACTACAAATAAAGCATTTACTGACAAAAAATTAGCGTCCTCACTTTGATACAAGTAGGATAAAAAATACCAAATTCAAAAATTTACGTTAAAAACGCATCAAAATAGCATTAATGTACGTAAATAAAAAAAATAAAACATATCCCAAGGACTTTTGGTAATCTAAAGACTGCCCTAGACCTTAAACTTTAGTAAAAGCAAAAAAAAGTGATACTTAATCATGACGATTTTTCGGATTAGTCGGTCAAATAAACTTAAAAAAGCTTAATTTTTTAAAGTAGTAAAAAATGACTTGAATAACTACACAAATTGAGTTTTCGTGGTATTTTCTATCTTTGTTTATTGATAAGAACAACAAAACAGACGAAATTTTACTTTATTTTTAAATTAAAAATGTAGAAGCTTTTTTTAAGTTTATTTGACCGACTACTCCGAAACATCCGCATCATTAAGTATCACTTTTTTTTGCTCTTGCGAAGGCTCGAGGTCTAGGGCGGTCTTTAGAATACGAAAATTCCTTGGGATATGTTTTATTTTTTTTATTTACGTACATTAATGCTATTTTGATGCGTTTTTAGCGTAAAATTTTGAATTTGGTATTTTTTTATCCTACTTGTGTCAAAATGAGGACGCTAATTTTTTTGTCAGTAAATGCTTTATTTGTAGTTATACTTTTACAAAAAGAAACTAATTAAAAAACCCAATAGTTTTTTTTTAATTAATAAAAATCTTCATTCCAGAATTTCTGAAAATAAAATTTTCAAAAATTCATAACTCGAAAACTACAAAAAAGCTAACATACATGGGGTATATTCTGATAGCTCATGACGTGAGGAATCTTAACAAAATTTTTTGACGTCAAGGTTTGGACCACCCTGTATATCGTCGCCTGGTACCCACATCACAAGCCTTAATTGAGCTCACCGTGGGACTAGGTTGATTTGTGTTGAAAGATGTCCAAAAATATTTATTTATATTTATTTATTTAAATAAGTTGCGTAATGATTTTTTTGAACAGGTACTTATAAAATGATGATATTCATTATACAGCACATGGCATTTCCCTTTTTAATATAAAATTGTACGCAGATTAGGTACGATGATCATCAGAAATCAATCGTTCAGATCAGCACCTGGATGTCCGATGGCGCTGGTCGCTGCACAAGCGAGGCTGCTCCGCCGTATTAGGGTCAATCACTTTTTTTATGTCACTCGTTGCCATGGTTACGTTCTCCTGGGTCACCCTTAAATTCACAGTTTAATGGCATTAAAATTGACAAAACTTTGAATTTTTTGACAGTTATGGGGTCCTTCCAAGGTGGGTCACCCACTAATCATGGTAGTAGACAATGTAGGACACTTTCCCCTAGCAAACTATCACACTGTTGTCCCCTGGGTGATGTGACAGAATAACAACATAAAAAAAGTGATTGACCCATTAGCAAAATATATTTTTTTATACCCCGCAAAATTATTTATTATTGTCTAGGGCGAAAATAAATTTTAACTTTAATATACTTAAACTATATTTTGGTCGTAGTATTTAGCCAAATTGATCAATATTTTAGGGGTATAACTAAACTGAGTAAGTATGTATAAGTTTTACATTTTAGTTATACCCTATCTATTTTACACCCAATAACCTTTTTATTAAAACTCAGGAACTAATTTAATCCCTACATGTACATATGCCAAAAACCGCTTATACTACCCTACGTTTATATGGAGAATTGAGCTTGCTTGCTACTCTTAAACTTGCTCCTGTAAGTACGCGTATTAAATGTAATGTAATGTAGTTAATACCGTGTAAACTTTTGTCTTAATAAACAATAATATTCTCTTACTAAGAAACAAACGTGTATCCTAGACAGCTCGTGGAATGCTTCTAAAGAGTTTTTGTTATTTTGAGTTGGTTCTTAGTTCCGAATATATCTACTCGTAATAGATGACATCTTATTTCAGGGCTACCTTACTTTGAAACTACAATGAATGGTACTCAGCATTTATACCTCCGTGGCCACCGATTTCACAAGTGGAAAAGACCTCCAAATCCTAACAACATGTTCAAAATACGTTGGAGATGCTCGAAATATAACATGGGTTGCAAAGCAAGCGTATACACATATCTTGATGAGGTGATCCTAACTGAGAATAATTGGCACAACCACCCAGAAACATATTCTATGAAGCGTTCGTAGATTTTGCTTGTTTAATTTTACTTACTATACAATTTCAAAGAGCAATTACCGCACCATGCGTTGGAATTCGCCAGTAAAGGATACGTTAGGTTTTACTCGATACGTAATGCATTCTACAGGGTGTTTGGTTAGCGGTGTCGGAACTTTTAAGGGCTTAAACTACAATCAATTTCATAGATAAATTACCATACATTTTTTTTGTGCCAACGATGATTAAATGGCGTCCATTTTAAAATTTCAAACAGACGAATACGGGCGCACATGATATTTCTGGAATTATACGTTTGTTATCGGTCCTATCCTTGCAAAAAAAATCTCGTTAAAGAGCTCATTAGATAAGCAAACGAATTAAGCTAATCATTTGACTCAACTATTTGAACAACAAGACTCCTTCCGTCCATCCAGTGCATGTTTGAGCACTTCTAAATTTTTTTATTAAAAAAACAATTTTTTTAGCCTTGTTGTTCAAATAGTTGAGTCAAATAAATAAATAAATATCTTGGGACATCTTACACAAATCGACCTAGTCCCACGGTAAGCTCAATTAAGGCTTGTGATGTGGGTACCAGGCGACGATATATATAATAGATAGATACATATAGATACTTAAATACATAGACAGCCATGACCAAGGAACAAACATTTGTGATAAATAAATACACAAAGAATGCCCTCGCCGGGATTCGAACCCGGAACCTCCAGCTTCGTAGGCAGGGTCACTACCAACTAGGCTACGGAGGCTGACTGAAATGATTAACTTAATTAGTTTGCTTATCTAATGAGCTCTCTAACGAGATTTTGCAAGGATAGGACCGATAACAAACGTATAATTCCAGAAATATCACGTGCGCCCGTATTTGTCTGTTTGAAATTTTAAAATGGCCGCCATTTAACTATCGTTGGCACAAAAAAAAAATATATGGTAATTTATCGATAAAATTGATTGTAGTTTAAGCCCTTAAAACCTCCGACACCGCTAACCAAACACCCTGTATAGCGCTCGCACTGACATGTTATTTACAAATACATTGAAGCGAGCGCGATGTCGTGCTTTACGTAAATATTGAGTAAAACCTAACGTTACCGATACTTGCAAAGTCATGGAACGACTACAGGCGGCTTCTTCGCACAGCCTATCAGCATTGCGATACAGAGAAGAAATGCCACCACTATCCTCGGTACCTACAATGCCACAAGGGCCAATCTTAGATAAATATAGGTACAGTCGAAGACAAAATAAGGGGTATACAAAAACGTTCAAAAATATGTCTCAGTGCACTCTAATTCTGTGTAATAAGAACGTCGTAACATATTTATGAACGTATTCTTTCGATACTTATTTTTGCACTTGACTGTATGTTAGGTTAGCTAACTATGTATATAATGAATTGGCTTGCAGTTTTATACGAATTAAATTCTTAAGCACACTTATGGCAAGCGACGAATGTTACTTAAGCGCTCACAATTATGTGTAGTTACAAATGTATAGATATTGTACTCTGTAAGTTGTTTTAGTCCTTGAGTACGGGCAAAACACCAATTAAAATTATTTAAATAACGTGTTTTTATTATTTATTGTTTGAACTGGAAATTCGTAGCTTCGTGATTTATCGTACAGCAAAATTTTAAAATGGTTCAAGTGAGAGCCTTCCCGTATACACCAATAATAGCATGTCATGTGCTTTAAACTTACCTACAATACAAAACGTAACAGTGCATACTTCTTCCACAGCGCGAGTATCATTCGTGATGTCCAACCGCGGCAGCAAAAACCTGATCATCGACGGCTTCAAATTCTACGAGAAACGGGACTCCAGACGCAGGGCCCCTTACGTGAAGACCAAATGGGTCTGCTCCACCAACCGGGACTGCAAGGCTAAAGTGACCACCATCGGGGAAACCATCGTGTCCTACGACGGCAAGCACGACCACGGCCGCAGTCTGGATGGTCGCATGGTGAAGGTTCCCGTGCAAACGGTCTCAGTCCTTTTTGAAGAAGAAAAGGATTTTAGTGATTAAGTGTCACAGATGCTTGTTTTCTTGTATACGTAACTGTTCATCGTGACGAATGTGAGATTTTTATTAGTAATTAATTATTTTGAAAATAAGTTTACCATAGATTTGCAGAAAGCGACCAACTGTTCTTTTTTGCAAACAGACTTAAGCTTTTAACATTTATTTAATTTTTATTCCAATAAGTTTCACAGCATTACAGTAAAAACCAAGTCACTGCCAACTAAAAATATACAAATCAAATAAAAACAACTTAAAACTAGCTTGATTTAGGCGACGTAACGTGGCCCCGTTGCGTCGTCTGATCTGGCGTAGGATTCGGCAGATTGCCTCGGAACTGCCGAAACTCGACGCCCTTTGGCCAGAAGTCAGCACTCGCGACGTTGTCTGCAGCGGGCGCGGTACGTGCACCACAAACGAGCTGAAGTACACGTAGTGGCATATTGAGTTTAATAACTTTCTGCATAGTCAAGAAATCGAAGTTGGTCATTTTCTGCTATAACTATGGTAAATTAAACAGTACTTCAAAAATTTTAGGAGTCAAATCTCCCAACCTTCTAACGCTAGTAGGTAGTACTAGGATAGAATTCAACATTGAAATTGTAATGATTTTTAACTACTTAAGATAAATGATTTATGATTAGCGTATTTACACAATACGTAATAATTCGTTTTTAACATTTTTGGTTAATGTCACCAACAAAACTTCACGAACAAAAAAGTTTGCAAGATAATTCATATCCCAACAAAATGGTCAAAAGGTTACAATTTGTTGTCATGGTGCACAGCTGCCCATCAGTCCGACAGGACCGATTGATGGATGATTCACGCTAGATCGTACCGGGTATTGGAAGGACATTTTAACTTTTTGCTAGATGATATTTTACGTTAGGTCTCGAATAGCCCGGCCTAGGTCAGATACGATCTAGTGTGAGTCGTCTTTAGGTCTTTGAAATTAAAAAGTTACCGAATGAGATTCGTGAAACATCGGAATATTTTCGCATGATGTTTTAAACGCTTAGCTATTTGTATGCCTTTTACTAAAACAAATTATCAGATTGAAGCTATTTTAGTAATGTTAACGATTTGTAATAAAGATGAAATAAACGGCTCGTATGATTGTACTGATTCTTATTTAATATAAGTAAGTAGTTGTACGCATCGATAAACCACAAAATTCAAAGGAAATCAGACATCACATGGCAAAGACCGGCTTTCTGTGTTTGTTCATAGTTCTTCTAGAAAGCGTGCACTAAATAAACTGAACTCTGTTATTAAAAATTTTATGAACATATGAACATAGTTCTGCATATTTAAAAGTTACTGTATAAAAATATCGAAGTAATATATGTGAGTTTTAATGATGTTCATATTTCCAGTACAATGGAGTTTTGAGACAACTCCCAGAGGTACCCGCATCCTGACAGTAGACGGCTACCGCTTCTCCATGAGACAGAACCGAGCGGGGAGCTTGAAGAGCTCATGGCGATGTTCCACCCACAGCTGCTTCGGATGCACCGCCAAGGCTGTCACAATACACGATAGATTTGTGTCCTTTAAGGCTTTTCACAATCACCCTCGCCCTAAGACCGTATTGAAAATCGATTAAAATTGAAATTAATTGAGTAATTATTGAAGGTACCTATAGGAATTCACATTCTAAATCATTTTAAAGAGATCACTCTGGAGTTTTACCAAAGCAAATAATTAGCCCAGTTTATACTGGAACAATAATAAATATTTATTCGAATAATATCTATTTTATTTTGTATAACCTCAATCAATACAGGTATTTCATATACTTAACGAGAACAGTCTTAAAAGTTGGTCAAGAAAATGATATATATATATACATATATATATATATATATTGATTATCGGGCCACGCTCAGGGTTCCGTACTAATTTAAAAACGGTTGGGACGATTGGGCTCGAAATAGTTTTCTTTTAAAGTATTTTATAAGCCTAATATTTATTTCTGTTTCTTTTTTACTTGTGGAGCAGTAGGTACTTATTTCCGAAAATATTTACTTAAAAAAAACTTTTTTTTCGGTTGTTTATGAGAATAAAATAACTATTCAACGATACCGCACATGATAGGATTTCAGTAAAATGATTAAAAGGCAATCTTATTTATATGTATAAATATCTATAAGATCATCAACGTCACATTAGCCGAAAGATGTCCACTAACAAATATAGGCCTCCCCCAAAGATTGGGACAATAACCGATGTCGCGCCACCCACATCCAGCGGACTCCTGCGACCTTCCAGTCAAGAACATTGATATAATATAATATCATGTAATATATATGTAATATAGATCGATGCTTCTTAGATATGATTGTGTATCATCTGATCAAGGTATCAGGTCTGTCATTTATTTATAGACTCATAAATATCTCAGTTGTTATAGTTGAACGTAATTACCATTTTCATTCCAGCAACGTTCGTGACGTCACAACGCGGTAATACCCTCATAAGTTTAGGTGGCTTCACTTTCTATCACAAGAAGCGGGAGCGGACTGTAGGCCCGCCATCGTTGAAGAAGCGGTGGGTGTGCTCCACCAACTTCTGCCGCGGGTGCAAGGCTGTCATCTACACCGTCGATGACACTATAGTGTCAGTTAGGAATGAACATAATCATGACCCGACTTTTAGCCATTTGAAGAATGATTTGTTCCCTTGGTGATACCTATTTTGATATGAATTCGTGGCCTTTGTGTAAATAAATGTTACAGTTTTTATCAATTGTTTCTAAATTGTTAGTATACAGACATTGTTAAATAGTCGTATGTATGTATGTATTCAAAATCTAACCAAGTTTTTATTAGAAACCTAAGAATAATCAATTTGGTTAAAATAATTGGGTAGGTACCTAATTAATTAATTATGTTACTGGTGTGTCCGCCGCGCGGTGAAGAATAACTAGATGCATTTGTCACCAACCCAAATTTTCGTGTGGGTGTCGTAAGAGTCGACTAAGGAATTGAAGTATTCATGAATAAACCATGATAGAATATTAATTATGGGCTGCAGCGTCATCATAGTGGACACACTACTGCGATCTCTAACCCGCCTGTAAGAAACATGACAAATCATGTACAGGTAGAGAGATGTACGTACAATTATATTAAATTTTAGCAAAATAGGTCTAAACTAGAGTCTCGGCGATTGAATTGAAACGCTCGAAGAAATGCCTCGAAGAAAAAGATTTAAACGAAACAAAATATCGTGCTAATACTGTTAGGGCGGGTTGCACTAAATTGCCAGATTTGTATGGGAAGTTTTATAGATATCTGCTGGGCTATGTTGATCGGGCTGTCAAGTGTGATTGGTGCAACCCGCCCTTAGCGGCTATCGTAACTTATAGTTAAATTATAGCCTTGTTTCCAGCGAAAGAGGTAAGATAAACAATAACAACATGACAGACATTGTATTAAAATAATAGAACTACCGTTTCAACCACATCCTATCTTCTAGATACCTCAGTTCCCCAATTCGTGACGTCACGACGAGGCCGCAAGCTCATCCAACTAGGCCGCTACACCTTCGGGTTCCAGAAGATAGGAGGGGCCAAGTCTCGGTGGATGTGTTCCACACACAACTCCAGGGGATGCAGAGCCGTCATACACATGGTTGAGGATGAGATCATCTCTATTAAGAATCAGCATAACCATTGATTGGGCTGGTGATCTCTGTGTGCACAAGTTTTCAACTACTGACATAAAATGGATATATTCATAACATTATGATGATAATACTGTGTACATGTTCATGATATTCTTACGTAGACAGACTTAAATGTACTTACCAATGTTTAGTCACAAGTAGGTATTTTATAATGCGAAACTATGAAGGTCCCATTAGTTACCGTGGTAGCTTTTCTATTTTTAAAATAGTGGTAATATTACAATCTTGAACAAGTATTTTGAAATATGGTATGTGATGGCACATTAAAATTTGTGTTGTTTTTTATTTTTACGTTTTGTTTTTTAATCACTATTACTTGTGTAAATAACAGTCTCCCCACTTTTTAAAAATCAGGTTCATCATTATGTTTATGTAATGTTTAGTATGGCGAACTAGATCTTAATAATTGCAAAGGCACCACTGTTTTTTTATTCTAGTAGCATAATTTATTGGTAATTTAGGTATATGTAATAAACGGTATAATTTATTTACAGGTAATCACGTGGTGAAACTAGGGGCAGAGGTATTTATCGACAACGTCGCACTGGCATATTAGTGCGATCGAGATGCATAGTTAATAAGTTACGAACGTTCGTTTTTGATTTGATTTGTTTTTTAAGCTTATCCACCAGTGATCGTCAAAAGATTGAATGGGTTTTAATAATATGCCTCTTTTCAGGTCTGCGAGAGGCCGAGCCGGTAATATTGGACCTAGTCGACCAGCAGCTAAATAGCTACTTGACCAGTATACGACAACAAAGAAAGAAATAAATGCTTATGACAACAACGATTTAGACACAATGACTTAGAGTTCTCTTAATAAGTCTAAATTTTAGATTCTTTTTCAGTTATACGTTCAGTACTTACGGAACAATAAATTGATAAAATCACAAAAATCATATATACATTTGAAGTATATGTATTGATTTTAAGATTTATAATAAGATTTACTACAACAGTGTTATGCAACTCACAAAAATCGACACTCAGATTTACTATAATTATTAACAATGTTTTGAAGTTTGAAGATACAGGGTGAACGATATGAAGAGTTACCAATTTCAAAGGAGTGCGTTTTTTTAGTTGAAACAATTTATTACTATAAGTAAGAAAAAACAAGAGGAAAATATTGCATTATGTCATTAAATTTACTTTTAGTCAATATTGCCTTTTCTGTGGTTTTCAAATGGTAAAAAAATATTTGCAGCACGTTTGTGACCACTGGATAGTGGTATGTGCCAGTGAAATAATACGCTGTCTTCATTGCATTTATACTAGTATGTTTAATAATTGCTCTAACCTTTCTCTTAAATAAAGACCAGATAAAAAGTCGAAAACTCAATACACTGGAGAAATGGCACGTGAAATTCGGGTTTTATCCATTTTTAGTTCTTACGATCTTTATAAGCCGAAGCTCAGTTTCGTTCTCAATGTTTGCGGTCTACAACCCAAATGTTTGCGTGCCTAAGACTTCAATGCGGTGTCCAAACATATTTCCGATAATAAGCCGCTATTACTTTGCCACCAGACTTAATAAAATCTACTAGGTAACACTTCATATTGTTCACCCTGCATCTTTAATTAGCTGTATTATCAAAATCGATTATAAATGCAATCAATCAAGTGCAATCTGCAAAATATCTCAACGTAAAATTACAAAAATGTAATGGCTCAGGGGCCCCAGCGTGCAAGCGACCCTTCACGATTATTACCAAGGGTCCCTTTGTATACCTGCCCTTGTGAAATGTCTAGAAGAAGTTTTTATGAATGGCGATGCCTACCCTTTTTTTCTCCCAGTGGGCTAAATATACCGAGGTGGGTATTCGATATTTTGTAATTTCTTGAACGTGCGTCTCTGTTAGTAGCGTCCGCGACCGTGTAAGAGCGAGCTAGATAGTTGCTAGCGATATCGCGCTGTGTGTTTAGGTTGTTATAGTAGAAGTTTAAGTTAATTAAAGGTTTTGATTTTTTTGTAAGTGATTGTGATTCGATTTCTTGCGACTGCTATACTTTATAGAAAATCCAGGTTATTGGTAAGTTTAGTCTTTAATATTGTCATCAGACCAGTGAGTCACTGCTGAGCATTGGCCTTTCTTCCCGTACGCCACTCGTCCCGGCCTTGTGCTAGTCTTGCGGATAAGTATCCCACACATTTCGTCATATCGTCAGCCCATAGAACTGAATGCTGAAGTTGATAATAATTATTCTACATACATATCTTGTTCTTGACATTCGCATGTCAAATAGCGTGAAGATAATCATAATACGTTTTAATTACCTTGTTATTTTCTACTATTATGTTATTGCGTGTCATTCATGTAGAGGTAAATATCTGCATGCTGCGTTTCGTAACTAATATTGATTCATTATTATTATTCATATTTGTTTGTGATTCTTTTTTTTGCTTCTATTTTAGTTCCCGTTATAGATAGACACAGTCGCCAACACTATATTTTTCCATGTTTATATCGTAATGTTCTGACGATAGAACTGTATTTTGATATTGATGTACATTTTGTCTACTTTGATGATTTTTTGTGACTTTGTACGTTGGCTTTTTGATATGATATACTTTTTTGTCTAGAGTAATAAAATATTTTCTTTACAAGTAACACTTCTCCTTATTACTCATAGTGCTACTCTAGAAAAAATAAGATCTAGTGGGGGTAAGAAATATACAAAGTAGGTAGTTACCTACTCGACTTGTTTTAGAGTACTTTTAATATCGAGGTAGATAAAGTTACGTTCTGAACTAACGAGCAGCAATTATCGCGAGACGGCTTTTTTGTTTTAATGCTTGGTTTTTGTTGCATAGCAATTAATTGGTAACACTGTGATAGGTTTAAGACGTTTTCTACTAGGTACTATTTATGAGAAATAAAAATTGCGACGTCGGGTGGCTTAAGTGCCATGGACATTGGACAATAAGGTCCCGTTTGACAGAAAACGTCACATGTACACTGTGGGAATAAGCCACCTAACGTCACCCACACATTCCTAATAAATAATGTTAGGTACATCGAAATAGTTTTAAAATATATTTTTTTGTGTTTTGTTGTGCTTCATCAATTATTTAACTAATTTCCACGCTTAATTAACCAGCGCGACTCAGGAGAGCGTAACCATGAAAATGACGGACAAAAAAAAAGATCACCCAAATATACTATGTACTACGTATTCCACTTAGTTTCATTAGATGGGATCATTGTGGCAAAAGGTTGAGAATAGGTTCTACCTTTCCCATATTTCTTTTAACTTGTGGTTTCAGGCATACTTACATGCAATCGATGATGCTAAATCGTCTATTAAGATCGGGAATAATAACTGAAGTGCACCGAAATCTGTTATAATCCGTCGTTTATTCACATACACACTCACGTATTTGACCGTTTTGTTGGATGGTACACAAGTGCTGCAAGGCCTTTGCATTCTTATATATTATATGTTTTTGCTTCCTATATTCTTTATATCTTAGCGCTATTAAAGCTTGAGTATAATCACTGATAGTGCCTGTAATGATGCCTCAGCTTTAGACAAATTGTTTTTCCCAGAATGTACGAAGTTCTATCAACATTGCTACAAAACAAGAACAATTGTTTACGTATGTATTATCCCCCGTCATCATAATTTTATCTTTTTTCTCGGTTACTTAAAAATATTAAAAGAGGTGATAGCAAAAAATGGGTCGTTTAAAATACTTACAGTTTAAAATAAATCATTACTACGTTTACAGCGGAATACTTCCAAATATGTGGCGAAGGAAAACATAAACGGTTGATTCACAAAGACTTCATATATACAGCTCAGTACCAAACGCGTGTGCAAGAAGGCTTGAAGACCAGGTGGTACTGTCGCCGGCAGCGCAGGGGGTGCAGAGCTGTTATATTCACAATCAACGAAGCATTCGCAAGGATCAGTTATGAGCACAATCATGAACCACCTTAAGCCATTTTTGCCCGTGACAAAAAATTATGGGCGTCTATTCTAAAGATGCGCGTTGACACTACAGAAATATCGTGTGTGTTAAACAATAGGGCAAATTAATGATTTTCATCACACCTGCTCGTACTTGAACGTAATGAGCTGTATTAAGCCCATGGGCAATAAAGGATTTTCATACGATATTACGTCGCACTAACGAGCGCCGAGATTCCTTTTATAAGTAAGTGATGAATTTAAGTCATCCCTGATTTTGAGAAATGATTTAGACCATTTTAGAGTAGGTTTGTGAAAATATATAGTTTTATTTACTTTTTTTACCTCACAGGTGTGATGAAAAACATTGTGTGTGCCACGGGCGGTACTAGAATTACTTATTTACCGCTCTTAATACACAATGTACTATTACGGATCCCATTTGCAATTTTTTTTTTTTGCTTAGTAATCCAGGTTCTGTGTTTACTTGTACTGTACTGTATTTTTTTTGTTGGTTGAATATATTGCCCAATTGAGTTCTATTCCAGATTTTACCTCTTTTTAAGCATCATCAAGGATAAGCAAATTTACTTTTTCACTACTGTTTGATTTTTAGTTAGTTTCACATCAGACATGTACAATCTTTAGTAATTATAATTTTGATAAATATTAGTATTTCATTTAAGATAAATATTTTTTGGCAAGACTATTACTTTGAATCTTTGTTTACATATAATATTTTACTCTGAAACAAATAAAGTGTACTATAATTGTAAACTTCTTTCAGACCACTACTACCAAATATACGGGGAAGGTAAATCAAAGAGGTTGTTCTATCAGGACTACATATTCACTCCGCACTACCAGAAGATGACAAAGCACGTGTTGAAGACGAGGTGGTACTGCCGCCGGCAACACAGGTCGTGCAAAGCTGTAATTTATACTGTTGAAGATAGAATCACAAGTGTAAAAAATCAGCATAATCATGATTTACCTTAAATCAAAAACAAACGTGGTGAAAAACCTAATCCCTCGTATGTTGTCTGTCAAAAATAAATAATAAATAAATAAATAATAAATAATAAATAAATAAATAAATATATTGGGACATCTTACACAAATCGACCTAGTCCCACGGTAAGCTCAATTAAGGCTTGTGATGTGGGTACCAGGCGACGATATATATAATAGATAGATACATATAGATACTTAAATACATAGACAGCCATGACCAAGGAACAAACATTTGTGATAAATAAATACACAAAGAATGCCCTCGCCGGGATTCGAACCCGGAACCTCCAGCTTCGTAGGCAGGGTTACTACCAACTAGGCTACGGAGGCTGACTAAAAATGTACTAATAAAAAATAAAACTTGAAAATAATATACTAATTTCCAACTACATTGGTGACAGACGTCCTGTCGGGTCGTCTCCACAGTTGAGGAGCTATATAGTATAGGTACATTAGACTTCTAAGTACTGCAATAATGAGAGACACGTTATTACCGATTAAATAACTCATATAATAAAAATTAAATGATATGGCTCTCTGAATTTTGAAGTTGTTTTATTTAGTCTCAAAATCATGCAACCAGATTCCGTAGCCTTCGTTAATCCAAAACCTAATCACAACCATATTTTAGGTTTCCTATTCATTAAGTTTGAATATTTCAAAGATAAATATAAGCCGTTAGCTTGATCACGCACCCCCATAATCAAACCTTTCGAAAAAAAATCTAATAATAACGAATCGAAAGTGAACTGATGGCCAATATAATATGAAAAATTTGATTGTTGCAGGTCATCTATCGAAAATAAAGGTTGCTGCAGGTAACAAAAAGAACAAACGGGAAAAACAATCTAACGAGGATAGGTTACTGCGAAAGAGAATTGCGGAACGTCTCAGATCAGCAAAGATAAGAAACGATCCTATACTGTATGAGAAGAGGAGACAGTATGACAAAGAAAAATATCAAAAAAAGAAAGCAGCTGGCAGAATAAAGCACGTTAGAGACATGCCAAAGAATGTCCAGGAAAGAATAAGGGAAATACAAAGAGAACGTTCTCGAAAATACTATTATAAAAAGAAAGCACAGAAGAAAAGCAGCGGCTCTGTTTCTTCCCGTTCTTTGTCTATCGATGTGGAAGAAGAATTTATTACGCCTTGAATGGTGTGTATAAATCTAAATTTGATGCGAGTCTGCTTTTAATTTCGCCATGCCTCACTTATTAAATATTGCTTAACCTGAGACTTGAATTTATGCTGTGGCAAATTTGTTAAATCACTAGGAATTTTCTTATGAAAACGTGTACAGTTCCCAACGAAAGACGCACTAACCTTACGGAGACGGTGGGCCGACACAGCCAGCTTATGCTTATTCCTAGTGTTAAAGTTGTTGTTTGAAGATGAAGGTTCCGAGTTTGAATCCCGGCGAGGGCACAAAATATATGTTCCTTAGTTGTGGCTGTCTATGTATTTAAGTATCAATATCTATCTATCAATTATTTATATTATATATATATCGTCGCTTGATACCCACATCACAAGCCTTGATTGAGCTTACCGTGGGACTAGGTCGATTTGTGCGAGTTCTTTAAAGTAGGTGTAAAAAAATCATAAAAAAAAATCCTATAATGTAACAAGAAGTAGATGGTGCTCCCCTTCCACATATAGACGATAAATATTCATATATAAATATAATATAATATACTTGTTATTCTCTGTAATATTAGGTACTTCATGCAGATAAAGTTATTGACTATGAAAATTAAAAAAAAAGAATACTGTGAGCAGTTACGCATTTTAGATTGATAAGACATAATAAGATGTAAATTATTTTTTAATCCAGTGGACTTTGTTTGATTGGGCAGTTTAATTTTATTACAAAAAATGGCGTTTCAGGGCGTAAAAGAAATAAACATCACATAAACAAACTAAAGAGGAGATGTTGTAAAAGAAGAAAATAGCTGAACGCATTAGAAAAGCACGCATAGCAAGCAACTCAACACTATATTGTAGTGTAGAGTTGCTTGCCATATTATGCTTCTCATATTATGAGCAGTATAAAAAACAGCACAGAGAACGATGCTACACAAATAAAACAGAAGGTAAAATCAAACTACTCTATGAAATGCCTTCGAAAATGCAACATATTTTGCGACAAAAAAGTAGAATTCGTAGCAGGAAACACCTTTTAAAAAAGATGAAGCTTGCTCAGGAAAGCCACAATCTGGAATCAGAAGAAGAATACATTACACCTTAAGTACCTATATAATTATAGCTTTGTATTGTTGTTGTTTGTTATTGTATTGTTTGAGATTTGTAGAGTTTTTATTTGTATTGATGCCTACGTTAATCTGATAGATGTAAAAATGTAAGATAACTATGTTCTTATACAAAAAAGAACACTTTTTATCAAACTGCCCAAAAAATAATGAATTATATGTATTTTTAATTTTACTTTATTGTAGCCACGTTTATTTTAGAACCTTTTTTTTAAGTTAGAATATTGTAAAACGTAATAATCCCATTATCGATGTACTTTACTACATTTTTAAGCTTTTTGGCTTAGCTATCCAGGTACTATGTTTACTTGTTCTGTACTGTATTTTTTTGTAAGTTGGATATCATTGCCCAATTGGGCTTTACTCCAGATTTTACTTCTTAAGCATGATGAAGGATACGCAAATTAAATTGTTCACTACTGTTTGATATTGAGTTTGTTTCACATCAGAAATATGTACAATCATTAGTGATTGTTATTTTGTTTAAAGATTGGTATTTCATTCAAGATCAATATTTTTTGGCAAGACTATCAGGTACTTTGAATCTTTGTTTAGATAAAATATTATACTCTGAAAACAAATGAAGTGTACTATAATTGTAACCTACTTTCAGGTTACTACTACTAAATATAAGGGGGAGGTAAATCAAAGAGTTTTTTCTATCAGGACTACATATTCACTCCGCAGTACTAGAAGATGATAAACCACACGTTGAAGACGAGGTGGTACTGCCGCCGGAAACACAGGTTGTGCAAAACTGTAATTTATAAATGATAAATGATATGGCTCTCTGAATTTTGAAGTTATTTTATTTAGTCTCAAAATCATGCAACCAGATTCCATAGGTTTCGTTAGTTCGAAACCTAATCAAAACCATAATTATTTTAGATTTCCTATTCGTTAAAATTTGAATATATCAAAGATAAATATAAGCCGTTGCCATCTTCACGCACCCCCATAATCAAACCTATATGAAAAAAAAAATCAAATAACGAATCGAAAGTGATCTGATGACCAATATAATATGAAAATTTTGATTGTTGCAGGTCATCAATTGAAAATAAAGATTGCTGCAGATAACGAAAAGAACAAACGGAAAAAACAGTCTAAGGAGGATAGGTTACTGCAAAAGAGAATTGCGGAACGTTTCAGATCTGCAAAGATAAGAAACGATCCTATACTGTATGAGAAGAGGAGACAGTATAACAGAGAAAAGTATCAAAAAAATAAAGCAGATGGCATAATAAAGAGCATTAGAGACATGCCGACGAATGTCCAGGAAAGAATAAGGGAAATACAAAGAGAACGTTCTCGAAAATTCTATTATAAAAAGAAAGCACAGAAGAAAAGCCGAGGCTCTGTTTCTTCCCGTTCTTTGTCTGTCGATGTGAAAGAAGAATTTATTACGCCCTAAATGGTGTGTATAGATCTAAATTGAATGCAAGTCTGCTTTACAATTTCGCGATGTCCGTCTGTCTGTCTGACTGTCTGTTTTCATCAATCCTCTCACAACTTGGCATTAAGACATAAGTCCGTTTTTTGCCACATATTGTTAAACTACTTTAACAATTTTATTTAGGCCAGCCTCCGTATCTTAGTTGGTACTGTTGGTAGTGACCCTGCCTACGAAGCTGGAGGTTCCGGGTTTGAATCCCGGCGAGGGCATAAAATATGTGTTCCTTGGTCGTATCTATATTATTTAAAACATATTTCTTGATTTGTAGAGATTTTATTTGTATTGATGCCTACTACGTTAATCTGAAAGATGTTGCACGGCGTTATGCAAAAATAGTAGATTGTACAGCAAGGGTATAAAGTGACCCATTCCTAGCCTTGGCAATTTTTTCGTGGCAATCGTAGTAGACGAGGATAAAAAATGGACATTTATGCCCATGTTGTACACTCTGCTTTTCACTTCGTTTGCGAGGAAAGCAAAATTAACGCAAATAACGGAGTTGTCACAAAGCGAAAGAACTCATTGTTTAATTATTATTTTTTTTAATTTTCAACCTGTGATCAGAGTTTCAGTTGCTCGGTTATCAGTCAAGTCAAACATTTCGGAGTATTTTTCTACAATAATCGATATTTATTTAATGTGTTTTACTAAATTTAATGACAGAAAATACATAATTCTAATATTGTACTTAATATAAATAAAATAATATAACAAGTTTTGTCAGCTATACTATTTTATTGTTCAATAAAATTGTACAATGTTTTAACTGTTTGGCTGTAGGGACCGATTACCGTAGCCTTAGAAAAAAAAAACTTTTATGCTCTAGACCATAAAATGCGATTTTATGTCGTCTAACGCACGACATAAAGATGCACTTTTTGAGCATGAGACGTGAAAAACCACTTTTTATCAGACTGCCCAAGAAAATAATGAATTTTATGATTTTTTTTAATTTTTCTTTATTGTAGACACGTTTATTTTAGAACCTTTTTTTAAGTTAGAATATTGTAAAACTTAATAATCCCAAGAACAATGTACTGTACTATACAGGGTGCTCGTGAGTAACCCGACAGACTTTACCAATGCATTTTTGATGTCGAAATAATTAAAAAATTTTACATGACATATGTCATTTTCGGACAATTTTTTTTCCTGTTTTTGTGATATTTTGAATTTGTTCCTTCATGACCAGTTTGAGAAAGAGTTTTTTTAAGTGTTTTACATTTTTTTTTGTTAATAAGTATGTCAAGATAAAAACTCATAGTGTAAGAATTTTAATCGTGCGTGTATTTTTCAGTGAGTCGAGAATATGATTCAAATATTTTTTTGAAAAACATGTCATTATCTCTCAAACTAAGCCGAATTCAGTAACGTTCATATGACATTATTGTCCCAGAATATGGTCAGAAATACACCCTTCAAGTTTATCGAGTTACCTATTATACACCCTGAATTTTTAAATTTTTTGGCTTAGCTATCCAGGTACTATGTTTACTTGTACTGTATTATTTTGTTAGCCATTAAGTTAACCATTGCCCAATCGGGCTTAACTCCAGATTTTACTTCTTAAGCATGATGAAGGATACTCAAATTTAATTGTTCACTACAGTTTGAGTTTGTTTTACATTAGATACATGTACAATCGTTAGTGATTGTAATTTTATACAAAGATTGGTATTTCATTCAAGATCAATATTTTTTTACAAGACTATCAGGTACTTTGAATCTTTATTTAGATAAAATATTATACTCTGAAAACAAATGAAGTGTACTATAATTGTAAACTACTTTCAGGTTACTACTACCAAATATACGGGGAAGGTAAATCGAAGAGGTTATTCTACCAGGACTACATATTCACTCCGCACTTCCAGAAAATGATAAACCACGCGTTGAAGACGAGGTGGTACTGCCGCCGACGACACAAGTCATGCAAGGCTGTCATATATACTATTGAAGATAGAATTACAAGTGTCAAAAATGAGCATAATCATGATTTGCCATAAACCATAAAAAACGTGACACAATTCATATTTCAACGTCAGCCGTGTGGTGAAGGCAGTAAGAATACATTTGTCACCACCCCAACTCCTGTCGGTGTCGTAAGAGTCGACTCAGGATTGAAGTGTCACTGACCATTATTTGATAATAGATTGATGATGAGTAGCAGCGGCATTATAGTGGACACATCACTGCGATCGCCAATCCGCTTGCCCAGCGTGGCGATTATGGGCATTTACCTCCTAATGCGTCTCTACGCATAGTTAATAGGAGAGGCCTGCGTCCAGCAGTGGACTATCATAGGCTGATGTATGATGTATAAAAAACGTGGTGAAAAACCTTGCAGGTACAGTAGACTTCTAGACCTCTAAGTAATCTACTCCTCTCCCACTCCACTCATATTTTACTTAGCAATAGAGTCTACCGCAAAAATTAAAGCATGTGAGTGGGTATGTGAGTTTGCATCTTAAAGATGTAAAGTTAATGGTAGGCAATGTTGAGAGGGCGGTTATGACTGTTTTGATTAATGAATAAATCATCTGATGCATTGACAGCCAATCACCTGTCACTATTACCCAAGAATAAATGTCGCTTTATAAAGGCATTATTTACTTCATTTTAAAGTTCATGTCATCTATACTGCTGGAATCATGAGTAGATCCAGAAAATATGATTTTAAATCAGGTAAAAGGTTTCACCCAGTATACAGGATGTAAGTCGTAGTAATACGGGCGAAGCTCTTAACGGGTGTTAGTTTACGACATTATAAGTACATTAAAATAACTTTTATTTAAAATAAGAGTAACAACATTTTCCATCCAAATAATTCGGCGCGCAATATTCAATAACGAGTGGTCGCTAATATTATAGTAGATAAGGCTTAAATATTAACAAAAGATTGAAAGCATATTGTTCTTGTACTGCCATGACAGAGCCGACCTGATATTTATATAGTACTTTTGTTTGCTGTGTTGTCTGTCATTTTGAATGTAATTATTATTGTTTATTTATTTGTATTGTGCTGTGTTATTTGCCGTGAAATTGTTCACGTGGTGGCCTCATCGGAAGACCAGCGCTGGCACTCGTTAGCAACATGCTGAGATGAGGCCATTTCGTAGCTTACACGTTCTTATTTGTATAATATTTATTTTTTTGTTTCTGTATTTTGTGTGTCCTTCGAATAAATTTATTTATTTATTTCTTTCTTTTTCTTAATTTTGTTTATTTCCTATTAAAATAGTAACGCTGTTTTTTAGAAGATGTTTCTTAGTCAGGCAAGATGTTTATCAAGACGAATACACAAAGTGATGAGTCAGATCACTGATTTGTTCGACGCTGCGTTAAATATCTACTTAATAATAAAATAATCTTTTTTTTTCTTATTAAGTACCTACACAGATTTCATAATTTGCAATTTGTCTTTCATGTGTCTGATTGACGAAGATTAACACGTTCGACGCCGGTGACACAGCGTCTGTGATCAAAAACGTCTGACTCCTATGCCAGTGACAAACATACGTGATCAAAATTACCGAATTACCGTACTCTAGTGCCACTAGCATAAATCAAGTTCTTACTCATGTGCCAGTCGCATCGAAATACGATCATTTTTGACACAAGTGTTGTGTCACCGGCATAGGAGTACAATCATTTCGGTCACACATGCGTGTCACTGGCATAGGAGTTCTAATAAGAAAATTTCGATCGGTGTAGTATTGGGATAACGTGTTAATTCCTAAAAAAACGAGCGTGACGAAACCATTACCGTTCCCTCCTTTTCAGACTATCCACGATACATCAAGTCGTTACGAGGAAAGCGTTTGATACTGTTTAAAGGGTACACCTACTTTGAGTATCAAAATGCTCGAGGTCCGAAGCGCCGCTGGATATGCTCTACCCACTACCCTAAGGGGTGCAGGGCTACTATAGTTATGGTAGAAGACGAAGTTATAGGGATAAACGAAAAACATACCCATGAACCTAAAATAACCTGCCAAGGGGAGCATTCAGAAATGTAGATTGAACTTCCTTAAAACTGTTTTTTAATATCATATCAAATAAATCAAACTATGTAATGTTCTTATTGTTATCAAAATTTTGTAGTGTGCAATAAAGTATTTTTTTATTATTAATTAAACTTTATGTCTTGTTACTATTAACATTTGATTATACGGATCAGGCTGGTTTTTTAAAATAGTTTACCAGCAAAAACTTGTAACGCCCACGGAAAAATATATCACAGTTCGAGAAAATTGTCACATTTTTGCGGCCTTCATTGCATACATGATTATGACTGGTAGTAAGCGTCTATTATAGTTTTTTTTTGTGTATCTTGTGTGATCTATTTATTTGGCGATCGTTTTATAATTATAATTGTAATTATCATACTATTACTTTTATATAGTTGTTAATTATCAATTCCTAAACTATTTATGTACCTAATTTGAATCGTATGCAAAACTTACGATTCGTGATAGTAATGGATGTTATAGATGAATGCCTGATTTTCCACTAAGACAGGTAATACACAATTATATATCGCACACCTAGATCAAATCAGTATTAACTCAAATTACGACAGTACAGACAGTAATTAGTACATTACGACACGAGTGTGAAAAACATGAAATTCGAAACGAGTGACGAATTCACGAATTTCCTTTTGGCACGTGTCTCGCACGACATTTTTTAGTACAGATGGCCCTCCGAAATTTTGGACATGATGTAATATGAGCCACTTCTGGCACTAGGGCCTGAAAAAGGCGCCATCTTGACTAAAAATTTATTTTTTTATACTGTTTTGATCCAGGTGTACGGATATAAAAACTCGTGGATGAGAATCCATTATCTAAGCTAGCACTACAGCGAGGGGCATAAGTGTGTCGATTCTGTCACTGGCACTGGTCTCACCGCGAGCAATTGAACTATGAACTATCGGCTATAAACACGAGCAAAAGATACGCACTCCCGTGTAAATAAAAGAGACAAGGCGATACTCGTCTAGCTATCAGCTATCAGTATCGCCTTGTCTCTTTTATTATTAAAGGCAGATAGAAGGCTGATAGACAGGCCTGTCCTTGATCTGCAGACGTTTCCCATACTTTCATTTTATAGGTGGAAAGGTGATGTGAGAAGAAATAAAGTGGTCAGGACCCTCAAAAATGAGAGACAAACCGAATCTGCACACGATGCAGAGTATTTGACGGGCTGCGAAAATGACCCACTACATGAATGAAATAATTAATAAGCTGGGCATATAATTTCGCGTGACATAGGGCGTCGACTCAGACAAAGGAGAGAAGACCCCCGCTCCGAGTCGTTTCTGGTGCAGAGATTGGCCATAGCCATCCAACGCGGAAATGCTTCGAGCGTTATGGGCACCTTTGCACCAGAAGCGTTAAGGAGCGGGTATTGACTACGAGTATTTTTACTAATTTGTTTAGTGTTTAATTGTTTTTTTAAGTTAAGTTTATTTAAGGTAAACTAATGTATTTTTACGATTAATTTCGCAACTAATCGTATACTCCACTGCAAAGTTTTATGTGGCCCGATGCCACATAAAACTTTGCAGTGGCATCGGGCCTTGGTATTTGAAATGTAGTATAACTATATCGGTGTCAATTTTAACTACACTAATAACATAGGTATACAATACATACAACCCTTTTTTCAGTAAACTTCATCACATCTAGAAGAGGAAAACAACTGCTGTTGGTAAATGAGTACACGTATTCAGCCACGCTACAGCGATCTGTGCCCGACAAGATCCGCTGGATTTGTTCCACGCACTGGTCCAAAGGTTGCAGGGCTACTATAGTGATGTTCAATCAGCAAATCGTCAGCGTAAAGGACGCCCATAGCCATCCGCCTTCGAAAACATGTTGCTTTAAGTAGATTTTTATATTTTGGGAAAAAAGAAAGTGCTCGTTTTTACGTTTAGTTTCAAATGAAATGTTTTACGGTCGGTAATGTAATGTACGATTATACATTTTATATACTATGTTTGAAGCCACAAAAGGTCGGTCGTACTTAAACATGTAATACATACGTACATACGAGTATTATCCTACGATTGAAAAATAAAAAAATCAACATAACACTTTAAATTGTTTTAGTCACACATATATCTTAAATTAATAACCATACTTTCAGCCCAGTTTATGACTTCGAAGAAAGGTAATAAACTGATTGTGTACAAAGGGTACACATACTTCGAGTACCGCCGCAGCCCGCTGGAGACCAACAACAAGCACTGGAAATGTTCCACGGGGGCCAAGCACAAGTGTAAGGCTCGCATCGTGGTGGTTAATTACCAAATTATTCACTCGAATGACAACCATAACCATTCTCCCCCGAATCTTGATCACGCGATTGTGTAACAAATGAATAGAGAATGTAATTATATAAATCGTAATGAAGTTCTATGTTTAGCATATTGTAGGGTGATGGATAAGCTGGATGGTAAGCTCTTAACAAAAACTTATGTTACAGTCATAATAGGACAAATTTTCACTTTTAGGGACACCAAATTAGCGTAAATTTAAAAACCTTTGTACCAGCAATTAGGCAAGTATGATATCTTTAGGAATTTACACTTGATCGGTGTTTTTTTTTATAATATCGCCTAAAGATTGTAAAACACCAAAACCGACACACACCTGTCCAAAACAGTGAAAAAGCTCAATAAAAAAAGTGATGTTATACTCTATAATATATGTACTCGACTACTGGTGGTGATGATGTATGAATCTTAATATCTTCATCATCTTTGGAGAAATATAATGTCCTTGGTGTTGTTCGATGTGGTGATCTTCTTTTGTTCCATAATCATTTATAAAAAAAATAATTACAAGTTGCATGAATGTTTCTCTTTTATGGGAAAGTGCCTGTGCCTTATAATATTTTTTAGTGTAGATGGTGCCTTTTTTAGGTTCTAGTGCGAGAAGTGGTTCATTTTACGTCAGGTCCAAAACTTCGAAGGGCCATCTGTACTAAAAAACGTCGTGCGAGACACGTGCAAAAAGGAAATTCGTAACTCGTGTCGATTTAAAACATCGCCACTCGTTTCGGATTTCCTGTTTTTCGCACTTGTGTCGTAATGTACTATTACATGTTTGTATATTTCGAAGTTTGAATGTCTATTAACGACCTGTTACACAATCCTTGGATAAATAAATCCATCAGATAAAAATAATCACTATTACTAGCCCTGGCAGATAAAAGAAAAAGACCATTAACAAATTTTATCTGTATATTTTATTCGGGGATGATGAAACAGGGCTTAAGTTTATTTATTTTCTATATTTGGAATAAACTATATCGAAAGTTATTTTTTCTGCTCCCGTACTTTTATTTGTCATTTACAAGGTCATGAACACACCCGTAAGCCCCTACCTTACGCCGCGGCCACGACATTGGTCTAAGGCGACCGACTTAGCGGAAAACCATACGTGCTCCCTCTCGTACCCATATCGGCACGGCATCCCGCTCCAACTCATGGATTCGCTCGCCGTTGGTCGCCTTAGATCATTCTCGTGGCCAGGCCATTACAGATGTCAAGACAAGTCTATATTGTGCGTTTTTGGATTTTAAGACACCTCGTGTATACGCGACGTGTATGGCTGCCAACCTAATTTTAAATGTCATTTCTGATGAATAGTAAACCATAGAGGAGCTTTTTTTTTAAATATTGACGTTTCCCGCCCGACCTTGATGATTAATAAAATTGTGTTTGACTAAGAATATATCTCAAATTTACAATTTTATTTGAAAATAAGTGTGTGGTCGTAGAAAAAGTATTGTATGCAACATTGTTTAACTGAGTCAAAAAATGCTCGTGGTCTCTTTTGACCTCTCTTAAACAAGGGTTGCATAAAATACTATTCTTAAACGCGATGATATGTTGCATAACATAGTGAATCATTTAAAGGTTACAAAACAATAGGTGTACGCAAAGATTATGATTACATTAATCACGCAATGTGACTAGCAATGTACAAGTTGCAGAACATTCTCAAAACGTGGAAACATTCTCGAGAATGTTCTCAGAACATTCCTGCAACATGAAACTTATAGTTTAAACAAGAAAATATAAATGGAATACAGTTTCAATGGGCATAATTATAAACTAAACGTTACTATGCATATCTTATTGTATATTACAGCTGGCTATTTTGTTGATAATTGATAAATTACCAATAAGTTGCATAAATTCTCTTTATATTTCAGAGAACATTTCGACTTTCAGACTTTACACTTTTTTTTAAACTAGATACCGATCTATTTCTTGATGTAGGTACTCGTAACGTGTCTTTGGTCGTGTCAAATTGACGCGTAGACTTGTTTCAATGACTATGGGTGTGGATTTGGTTGTCATTTATGAAAAAATATTGGACTCAATTTTAAGAAAAAAGAAAATCATTTATTAACAAAAATATAGTAACAAAGGATAAATTAATTGTTATCACGCAAGCACTGATGGAGATATTAGGTACTCTAGTCAGGTAGAGGAAAGATTGGGTAGGGCTGCGCCATCTTTTAGGCCAAAGAAGTTTTTGAAGGAGTTAAATTTGTGGCGCGTACCCCGAATACACATGCTTGTAGCACGGAGTATGGAAATTATAATTTTCGATCTAAGCCAGCCCATTACTACGCTGAGGGATCTGTCCCAACGATCAGCGATTGCTTCGCCGAGATGTTTCACGAAAGCGGACATCTGAGGTGCGAATATCCCATCCACGGATGTTACAAGGGGAGTAAATGTCGCATGCCGTTTTTCACAAGAGTTCAAATATTTTCGTTTCTTTTCCTCTTCGGCGGATTTAAGTACGGCTGCTACCGGGCGTGAGATGTAAGAGGGAGCGTCAGTGTCTACGACACGGATATCAAATAACGCCTCCCTCTGTGCATCCCAAACGCCACGGCAGCAAAGGTCTCCCCGAAGTCCGCAGTCACTCAATTGGACTAAGCAATTAATAGTAAGTAATCTTGATCACTTTGCTGCTGAAACAAAAAACTCTATTACACAGCACTTGCTTGTTATAAAGGCAAAAGTAACTTAAGTCTTCTGTGTGCATACCTACCTACCTATGTAATTTTTTACGCCTAATTTACGGGACCGATTTTATGCGTGAATTTCTATGGTACTTCTAAGTAATGTAGTTTAAAAGTTTAAATGCACGGGAAGACGTATTCTACGCGGACAAAATCGCGGAAAAACTACCTATTTTATTTAAAAGGTTTCTTGAATTCGATTGTGATATTTTCAACGGACTTCAAAAATATAAAAGAGGAGAATCGATTTTGATGACTTTTTTTTTTAATTTAAAAGCAGGTGCTTCTAGTGTGGTCCCATTTTAATTTAGTCCAGTTTTGACTGACATCCATTAGAAAACCATACCGTCAAAACCATACCGTCAACTGCTTCAACATTGCCTACTCTGGCCAACATTGCCTGGCTCGATAAATAGTGGTTCCAGTCTCCCAGGAACTAGGTACATACACAGTGTAACAAAAATGCTGGTGGTCCGTTTAAGGGAGTATTAAGTATCGTGGCCTTATCAGGGAAAAAATAGAAAAAAAAAATTGTATGGGGCAGGTTACCCGAATCGGTCAATCCTCCATACAAAAATGAAAAATTTTTCGCGTCCAAAAATTTTTATTCTTATTTTTTCCTACTCAGACCACGATACCTATTACCCCCTTTAACCGATCACCAGCATTTTTGTTACACCCTGTATACGGACTAACTAGGTATATACAGGTACAACATGGTCTGCATAATATATGTATATAACGGCCTCCTTAGCCTAGTTGGTGACCCTGCTTACGAAGCTGGAGGGCCCGGGTTCAAATCCTGGTAAGGGCATTTCCTATGTATAGGTACTATAAGTATTTTTATGTATGTATCTTTAATATATATCGTCGTCTAGTACCCATAACACAAGCCTTAATGAGCTTACTGTGGGACTAGGTCGATTTGTGTAAGATTGTACCATAATATTTTTTTTATTGATTTATTATTTATTTATTATATACAAAAATTGTATACCTAGTTCTTGGGAGACGGTAACTACTATTTATCCAGCCAGGTAATGTTGGGCAGGGTAGGCAATGTTGAAGCAGTTGATGGTATACTTAAGTCTTAAATTTGTATAAAGTATGAGCGCCAACTGGACGTATATTTGTGGGTTTTTAGTTTGAATTCGATTTTTAATACCATAGATTTAGAATATGTTAAATTAAACTCATTCATTTTTTATTATTTTATAACAGATCTATTGACCCGATGAATTTGTCACAAGAAGTAGTTTATTTCACAAGATTGCCGGAGGGAGAAGACACTTTACGTCCAGATGCAAGTACTCCTGATTTATATTTCTGCGTCGCTACAAATACAGACAACATTCCGATTGCAGACAAAGCCACTGAAACCAGTATCCCCTATAATACTAAGGAAATGAATCCTCATATGGTAGAATTTATAGTACACGAGTTAAGACAAATCAGTACTCCTGCAAAACGCTTAGAATGTTTCCAAGAAATTGTAGGCGTTCTCAAGAAATTTCAAAGTGACTAGGAATCTGGTATAACTTTATAACGTTGAAGAATCCTGTGACTTCTTTATGATAATATTATAAAATATGGCGTAAATACTTTATGATCTTTTATTTCACATTTTATTTTCAGAGAATAAAGCCTACGAGCTAAGTTGTATTTTGTTCTTTACGAACGACTCGATCCAAAGTTCAAGCCAGCCCATGGGGCTTACTGGACACCAGTTCACCGCTATATATGGTTTACTCAGACCGTGGGGTCAATTAACCACTATCTACTAGTATAGGGTCAACTCAGCCCACGTGGCGATCGTAAAAAAACTCGATAGGTTAGGTTTGTTAGGTATACGATACGCCCGAAGGGCAAACCGACCAGAAATAGAGGCCTTTTTGCGATCGCCACGTAGGCTGAGTTAACCCTATAGTGGTTAATTGACCCCGCGGACTGAGTAGACCACATACAGGAGGGAAAAAGATTTTGGGTCAGTGAGGGCAGCTACCAGATCCGTGTAGCTACGCGAAAATGGTCTTAGGAGACCTTCCCGCGATTTTCAATCAAAGAAGATGAGCGTTTTCAGATTTTGGAAAAAGTATACAGGGTGCGAGAAAATAGTCATTTTTTTATGCCAATCGATCCCATTCCTATTCAAAAATAAAAGCTTGTATGGGATCAATAAAAAAATTCTGGCTAGAAACGCCAAAAATCGGGAAAAACTTTCCCCATACAAAAAAAAATTGTATGAAAAAATATTTTTTTAGTTTAACATGTTTTAATGTCAATCAAGTCCATTCTTATCCATCTTTAGTCTATTCTTCTAAATACATTTTGATGAATTGTCAAGAGTAAATGTATGAAAACAGTTTTCTTTAATTAATGTTTCCTCTGTACGTTCTCTTTAGTTGAACCTTAAGACACGATTGATACGGGATAGGAATGGAATTGATTGGTACAAAAAAAACAGATGTCGAAAATAAAAATTTTGATTTCCATACAAATTGTATGGGGAAAGTTTTTGTCGATTTCTGGCTTTTCTAGCTAGAATTTTTTTTTTTGGTCCCATACAAGCTTTTGATCCTGAATAGCCATGGGATCGATTGGCATCAAAACAAAAAGTTTGTAAAAAAGGACCATTTCCTCGCACCACTCGCACCCTGTATGTTTTTTTTTTTCAAAATCTGTAAACGCCATTCCTCATCAATTTAAAATCGAGGGAAGGTCTTCTAAGACCATTTTCGCGTAGCAACACTAGCAACACGGGACACGGGGTCTGGTAGCTGCCCTCACTGACCCAAAATCATTTTATACCCTGTATGGCGGTGAACTGGTGTCGACTAAGCCCGTGGGCTGAGTAGGCTCCTTGGAAAATTAATGACCCGAGTCACCCCCGACATAAACAGTAGTGGTCAACTGAGCCCGTGGGATGAGTGAATGTGGGCTGAATGGCCAATAGGATTCAGGCATCAACTCGTCACACCAAAATTTTGTTCTTATCGGTCACACTGCCAAAATCAATAATATTTGTTTCAACCCGTCACAAGTAAATTTAGTTCTATTAGGTCACATAGTAATTTTGTAGCTATTGTTCACACTGAAATCCAGAATGTCGACAATGTTACAAAGATTACACTTACCTATTCTTCAACTCCGATCAACTAAAACTGGTCAAGTACTCGTATTTTTCAATCCGAACGGCTCAACTCCGTTTTGTTGGGCAGTGTGAAAATTGTATAGTTATCCTCATTGTGACCAGTTGAATCTTTTTAACGGGATGACGAATAAGAACAGATTTTCATTGTGACCAATAGCTACAAAATGACTATGTGACCTAATAGAACTAAATTTAGGTACTTGTGACGGGTTGAAACAAATATCATTGATTTTGGCAGTGTAACCGGTTAGAACAAAATTTTGGTGTGACGAGTTGATACCTGAATGTACTTACAATGGTACCCTACCCTACTTTTACCTTACAGTATGTAAAAAAATAATAAGCATTGGAGGTGGGAGGCATAGTTTTCCGTTCGATTCCTGGGTTTGGCATCCGTGTTTGTCAAAACCTTTGAATGCAATAATTATAATGCTTCTTGTTAGTTAATTGACTACATCTTTAGATTTAGGTTAATGCCCTCCAATGCTCATTATTTTTTCCACACTATACCTATACCTAAGTATACCTATCTACTCTATATTTTTTGTTTGTTAATATAATAATATTAAGAAAAGTATCCATTAGATATATAATTTAATATAAGAAAAAATTACACATCATCAACATCTCTGTCTTCTTTATTTATGTGTCGCATAATTCTTGATCTTGAAGGATAATTGGCATTATCCTCAGATTCTTCCTCAGTCTCATTGTCAGATTGTACTCCGGTATTTTCATTATTCTCGGATTCTTCCTCAGTCTCATTTTCAGATTGTACTCCGGTATTTTCATTATTCTCGGATTCTTCCTCAGTCTCATTGTCAGATTGTACTCCTGTATTTTCATTATTCTCGGATTCTTCCTCAGTCTCATTTTCAGATTGTACTCCGGTATTTTCATTGTTCTCGGGTTCTTCCTCAGTCTCATTTTCACCACCATTAGTTGATTGGGCGCTCATTTGATCGGAATTGTAATTAATTTCATCATAGTTCATTTCAAAATCGCTGTGATTTTCTGATCGGACATCAAATTGGTCGTCGTTGAGGTTTAAGTCCATGGTGACATCATCTTCACTATTGTCTTCGGTTTGCACTTCAAGTTGGTCCTGGTAGTAATTGTCCTCTAGGTTTTCTAAGGTGCAGTTATATTGGTTTCCAGTTTTAGTCAATCTATTTAGAATTTTCCAATTATAAGCGATGTAGCTTATTTTTCCAGCTCTATTTGTTGTCAGTCTATGTCTCTTTTTAGTATGAATGTTTGCGAAAGCCGAAAATGATCGCTCCACAGCAGCTGATGTTGCAGGGATAGTCAAAATTGTGACAGCTACGCGGCCTAATTCAGTCTTTTCAAAAAAACATTTCCACCATGCAGATGGTTCCATCCGTTCTTCTAGGTCTTCTAAAAATTGTTTGCCCCAGAGGCCAACTTTGGACTTGTAATCAGATAACTGTTGAAATACTTCGGTTGTATTACCATTCTGACGTGCAAATGTTGAAATACTCTCACAAGCTATCATGTGTTCAGGTCCTGTGAAATTAAGCCCTTTATTTGTTGGGTTCAAAATGCAAGCTGCGTAATGAACTGGCATCAGTGCTCTATCTTGACGTTTTTTAAACTGTTTTTTGAGAAATTCTATATCTCTAAAACCTAAAATGTCTTGTATGGATTCATTATTTAAGCTTTGCATTATTTCTTTAAAACAATCGCAAACTTTATATATTTTTGAAGTATCACCCTCTAACACAGTTATCCAATCTGAAAATATCTTTACAAAATCTCGCAATGTTGTAACTTGTAGCCAAAAATCCCGGCTTAAAATGTCCTCTTTTTGAACAAAAGAAAATTTGTCATTTATATCATCGTTGATTGATAATGTCTGAAGAATGTGCTTAGATGAAATGAAGTTTGCAAGGCAACGAGACGTACTACCCCATCGAGTTTTACAAGGCAATGTCAATGCAATTTGTGTTTGTTGTTCAGTTGCAATCTGTTTGTAATTTGCTGATAAGATTTGTGACTGTCTAACAGTTGTCACTATATCGGTTACCTTTTTGAGTAAAAAACTAATTGTTTGTCGTTTCAAAATGTCTGAAACATTTAAATGTAGCGTATGAGCAATACAACCTATCCATATCAAATTATTATATTTATCTTCAAGCAGTTGTCCACATCTTTTCATATTTGATGCATTATCAGTAGTGATAGCTGTAAATCTGTCTGCTCCAATGCTATCTATAACAGTTGTAATCTCATTCATAATGTATTCCGCAGTATGTCTGTTCCGTCCGGTCTGAACAAATGAGTGAAATAATGGTTGTGGGGTGTATACCATGAAGTTAAGAACTCCTTCGTTACGTAAATTTGACCATCCGTCGACTGATAAATGGAGTACTAGTGCATCTGTAATTTTTCTTTTGGTCTGCTCTTCAATATTATTATACTCTTTTTCTAATAATGTTGTTGACAACTGCCTTCTTGTCGGCGGAACGTAATTCTTTCGAAGTTGATCAAAGGCACTTCGCCATAACGGATGTTCAAACGTATGTAACGGGATACCCGTTACATAAATTGCCTTAGCTATGCTTTCATCTATTACCTGTAAAAAAAAAACATTTACACAAACAACATCACAGAAAGTGACTATAGTAAGTAGTATACCGGAGTAGTATAGCGAGGCCGGGTAGAAATATGAGCCTACGAGTCCTGATATTACGCATATCGTGTTCTTAGGGCCTGCCACTACTGCACCTCAAATTACAACCAAATCCCTTGAGGGGGCCACTCTTGTTAGCTTATCCTGCTAAACCCTTTATATTATTATTTACATTTATAACATTTTAGCCATTCATTATGCTATTTGTATGTCGCCATTTCATGCACATGTCGGAAAAACTACCTAAACTTAAGTAAAATCTAACATTTTTCTTACGTACCTGGTCTTCTGGCTTTGAGGGTTCGTTAATGTCCGTGACTTGCGGTTTTGGTGCTTCTAATCCGAAAAATAGTTTTATTTTCTTAGGGCATTTCTTACATTTTAATATATGCTGTCGCATACGGGTCGCATTTCTGTTCGTATAATTCGTTTTGCAAAATTTACACTTGTAATTATTTTTGCCCCTTACAATTTTTGTATAGTAATTTAAAGTAAAGTAATAAAGTAAAGTAATAAATTTTTTGTAAAGTAATATTTATAAATTTTTCCTTTTGGCTTCATTTTTCACAATATATGTCACAATGAATTTTCATTATTCTGAAGTCTGTTAAAGTCATAAATATCAAAGAGCATATTAAATATTGGCCAGTACAGAAAAAGATCCGTGTACAAAGTTTTTTACCATATTGTTTACAATAAAAATGTGTTTTTTTACATTAATATATTTTTGATAAACTCAAATGTTATAAACGACAGAACAATATATGTTGTAGTATTACCTTATTTGTAAAACAATCTCAATTACTTTAACTACTTCGATACCCATGCACTTTACTGTACATTTGATAAGATGATAATTTACCTACCTACATGTAATAACACTCTTATTGGAAAAGTGGAGTGCAGGTAATAAAATAATTATAATAGAATAATTACACCAAGGCTATCGTAAATATTCATGGTATAAAACTACGAAGTTTTTAAGTAATTCGATAAATTCTCGTTCTCGAGAACATTCTCAGAAGTTACCGGAAATTTCGTATATGAAACATTGCGCAACTTTGGAAACTTCTCGACGGTGCATTGCTAAATGTGACTAATTTCTGTGGGTTCTTTAAAAGCTTTCAAAATAGTACCTACTTTAGCTAAAATTGAACAGCTATACTTGTATTACAAGGAAATAAACACCAATTAAATAGTAACTTTCACTAAAGTTAAAGCAATACCCTTACACTATTTAAATTTAAACCATTTATTTTCTAGTACCCAATCCACAGAACTCACATTAATGTCAGTGAGAAACGTCAGTTTCTGTATATATATCTCTCCTAGCCGATTTCGGCTACAGCGACTGCAACTTGACACATTACTTAATTAAGGGCTCGATGGAGTGCCCTTTCATATGCCCTTAAATGACTGCAATAGCCAATTATAATAGCGAATGTACGCAAACATTTACTACACGTGAGGACACCGTCCACATAGTTGTAAAATATTGCTGCTGGAGGTTTAGCCTTAAACGCATCATGCTTGGCATCTAAATCAGCTCTCCGCAGCTCTTCAAAAAGTTCCACCTTTTGGTGGATCAGGCGCCGCATTCCAACCTGACCAGAATGTCTGACGAAAGGATGGCTAAACGCATTTTCTTTTCTGAACTTCAAACGGGCAAGCGGAAACAAGGCGGCCAGTTTCTACGATATAAAGATGTTCAGAAAAGACACATGAAACGATGCGACATAGACCCATTTAAATGGGAGGACAACGCCAGTTGCCGTCCAGTTTCTGTATGATTTTGTTATAAATCGTATTACTTTTTATTTCGTGTGATGCAAAAAAATTTAGATACACCTCATTTACTATCTTCCATTAGATTAGACGTATGTAATCCTCAAAAGTAAATTGCAATAAGTAATAACAAATGAATGTGATCAAATCTTTCAGTGGACTTTGTAACCTCTTCCAAAGGCAAGCGACTACTCCGATACCAAGGCTTCACATATTACCAGGAGTCCACATCAGGGGCAGGAATCAAGGCTCTGTGGAGGTGCTCCACACACTGGACCCGCGGCTGCCGCGCCAAGCTGCACACATATGACGACATGATCCTGCAGTTACCCATAACCAATACCCATAATCATACACCAATTGAATGTAGACGGAATACTTGGGAAAATGAGTGCAAAAGATAAACAGAAATCTCTTGGGACTTGTAACGAAAATTTATACTGTGGAGCCGTTGTCATTTTAATAAATATGAAGTTTCTCATTTTAGTTTATAGGTTTTTAAAATATTATACTTTTGTCACCTATATTCACTTTGTATATAACATAAATGGAGCATGATCATTTTCAATTACCTAGGTATTTTGTAATACATGGCAGACAATACATATTCTTTATTTCTTGTTAATTTAACCTTTATGCAACGAGTAGCTCACGATGTATTTAAAATGTGTAATATAGTATTCATGGAGTTTACATGGATATTTTCAACCAAGACAACGTTTAGGTACCTGTATGCTTGAGGAGTTCATTTATTTGATCTTATGTCTGAAGTTGCCCCTTATGTTAAATATATTCTACGTAAATAAATTTGATACCTCACACCAACTCGTTATCGAATATTTATAATATGTACTTGCTCCAAGATTTTGTATGATACTTTCCCTCTTTTCTTTTTCTCGTTTAAGTTTCGTACTTAGACGTATGTAAATGACAGTAAATAAATATCATCATTAAATGTTTGCAACATTGCAGCCCAGATAATCACAAGCGAGAAAGGCATACCTTGGCTCCGCTACAACGGTTACACCTACCACAAACACACAAGCTTTGGAATCAAAACTCGTTGGAGATGCAGCATGCAAACTAGTAAATACAAATGCCGTTCTGTCATATTTACCGTTGAAGACGAGATTATTTCCATGAAACATGAGCATAATCATGATTATTAATGATACTGTAACTGCATAAATATAACTGTAGAGTGTAGAGACCTTTGTCGCTGAACGTACTATATTTTATTTATAAATATTTTATTCAACTTTAATGAAATGATCAAAATTTTGTTAAGTTTGCTGTTACCCGAAACCTTTTGTGCGTAAGTCCGACTCGCACCTGACCAGCCTTTTTGATGTAGTTTAAATTTTATACGATTTCTATAATAATTCCTACCGTACATTTTTGTCGTAACTATGCAACTTCTACTAATGTAACTGTCCAGTGCGATATAAATTTTAATTTATTTTTGTAATGGAACTGAATAAAAAAGCATTTATATCTTTAATTCTTTTAGTGAAGCTGTTTATGTCTTGCATTTGCAATGGTGACCCTGTAACATTTTGCTGTAGCTTTTTTTATTTTCTTGCTGTATTCATACTGTGGCAATTGAATAATTAAAACAAACTCATTCTTGACAATTTCGCAGTGTTTTTCAAAAGATCGCAACGGGGCAATCGTCAGCTAGTCTACAACGGGTACACCTACAGTCCGCGGCCGGTGAAGAGCGGCAAGGTCCGGTGGACCTGCTCCACGCACGGCTACCTCGGGTGCAAAGCTGTACTTTACACCATAGATGACGTCGTGGTATCAGGACGTAGTGACCATAGTCATAAAAAACCTACGGCCATATCTGGGATGATTTAGTTCAATTTAGACTGGTACTGAGAACGATGATTAATGATGCGAATTTGAGTACCAAAAATAAGCACTTAACTTACTGTATTCTATTTAAGTAAATGTAAAAACCGGACTGTTACAATAAAAGGTAAATCTGCGAAATGTAATCAATTAAATTATGTATAATCGATGATGCTAATGAGATGAGATACTGAATAATTCCTTTTACTGATCACCATTATTTATGTTACACCCACGCCACGGTACAATAAACGGTAACAGCAGGGGCCTACAGAAAGTGAAAATTTAACTTCAATACCCTACATATGTTCAAAATTTCCAGTGTATTTCAAATTGTCGAAGAAAGGGAACCGCCAGCTAGTTTACAACGGATACACATACTCCGCGCGACCAGAGAAACACGGCAAGATCCGCTGGTACTGCTCCACCCACGTGCCTCACGGGTGTAAGGCCTTCATCTACATGGTTGGTGATGAGATCGTGGCGGTGAAGAATTGCCATAATCATGACCTGCGACAAACTATACTTTGAAGACGTAAATATGTACCCAAGTAACGATTTTTAAAAAGGCTTTTACTCTATCGATGGTGCAACAAAGACTTGTGTATACATATAATAAATTTTGCTATGAGAGAACTAGCTATTTAAATTGGTATTTTTTACTTAAGAGATATAAATGAGTTATATAACTGTTGCGGTAGAGTTCGCCAGACGTCTCTTTGAGGCGCAAAAATATCGATGAATGATGGAAATATTTCCATCATTCACTGCGAAATTCTACAACCTTTAAAACCTCTAAAACCTTTGTCGTTCAGTTGGAACAATGGTTTTATCCTAAGATTCATTTTATCGAAGTTCCGGTCCGCACAGGTGTAGTTTTTGGAGAGGCAGGATTCTCTAGACCAAATTATTAAATTTTTATTCAAAGTCAAAGTCAAACTATTCTTTATTCAAGTAAGCTTATTAATAAGCATTTTCGAATCGTTTGACATTATCAAGAGAGAGAAAAAATCTACCACTGGTTCAAACCCTACACCGTTCCTGAGAAGAACCAGTAAGAAACTCAGGTGGACTTATTTTTTCAAAACAGTATAATAATACATCTTATTAAAATAACATGCATTAAAGAATTTGTTACATAAAAAAATATATAATTATAGACAATTTTATAAAAAAAAGAAATAAATAAAGGATCATAATATTAAACAAAAATAATTATTATTGTACAAGTTCACAATATTATTAAGCATCTATTATTTGTGTAACACTGCTACTTTAATCATTCTCGTCCGATATAATCCGGATTATATATTGCCACCTCAATCAGATGCTGGGAAACGGTTGTTCACAGCACCTGAATGTTCGTTTGTAAGTGTTTCTGCTCGCTACAAAATTAAAGATTTTGTAATTTAAATACTTTTCAGTTCACTTCAGGCTGTCCCAAAAGGGCAATCGACAGCTGGTGTATGGAGGGTACCCCTTTACCGCTCGTATCATGGGAAGTGGGAAGGTCAAATGGACGTGTTCCACACACGGGTCGCGGGGGTGCAAAGCCGCTCTTTATACTAATGGGGATGGTATATTATGGACAGGTAGAACAACAGCACACGATCATCTGTCATGAATGTTATGATCAAAGGACTGAACATGGTGTGTTACTTATATTAGGTACCTACTCACGTTGCTGAAGGCGCTAATAATAATAAAAATATAAAGGCCTCTACGTATTGGATTTATATCCCAGCGCAAGCCTATCAAAAAACCGGGATTTGTAAGCCCGTGATTCTCAAGGAAATACAAATAAAAATATGCTGTTCTCGACTAAAACTTGTTTCGGTTCTTCTCCAGTATTTTCCCTAATTTATTTTTGTAATACGTAAATTATAACTACAACTACGACAGCAACGCTTACTACACAATAATAACAAATAGTCATATTACTACAGTCTATTCATCCTTTATTGTATTATTTTATTAAATAATGTCAATAAAAAAAAATTATAAAAAAAAAAATTGCTTTAAAACTGCCACGTTTAGGTACTATTAAAAATTGGTCTTGCTGCTAGTTTAACTGAAGATTTGCTGCCAATTAAGTACCGAATTGCAAATATTGATACTGAAATATTTTCGGTCAAAGAAACATGCAACTAAGTTTGTAGAAACAAATGATTTGTACATTCATTTCAGCACAATTCATAACGTCAAGAAGAGGTAAACGTCAGTTAGTATACAATGGATTTACCTACTACGCGAAACCACGTTCCAATTCCATTAAACTACGATGGTGTTGCAGTACTCATCAACGGCAGCATGGTTGCCTCGCTACGGCTTACACTGTCGGCGATCATCTTTTGAGCGTGAAAGGGACTCATAATCATGAGCCGCGATTTCTGCAATAAATCAGAATTTGCTTCATATTTCCCTGTTTGCGGCCCGTATAAGTGTCATTTCAGTGACGTTACATATGATCTGATTTGAAGAAAGTTTGTACATTCTCTGTTTTACAGTACGTATTTCATATAAATTATATTTAACCTTTCTGAACCCGCCAGCTTCCCAGGATTCTAGTTATTGAAAGTGATTGCATGCTAACTTGTTTTATATGTTTGATTTTCCGTGTAACTAAACTAGCAGCGTATAGTATTTATAAATGAGTACTTACCATTTTTATTTAGACGAAGCTGTTTTTTTTTGTAAAATATGTGAATACAGAATTACTAACTCTTAAAACTAACATAAAGTCTTCTTTGAGCAAAATACTCTATCTACAATATTTAAGGTACATTTCCTTTTTGTCTCATAGTTTTGGGACACCCTGTAGAGCTATGCCGTCGTTAGCTAGTATACGTACTTAAGTGAAATAAGTTTAGTGTAAATTTTGGATTTATTTCCTTAGTTTCATTAGTGAATATTATTATTTTTCAGCTATATTTACTACGTCACGAAAAGGCAAGCGATTGCTAGTATACGATGGATTTACCTACTACGCGAGATCTATGTCGAGCTACGGACGAAAAATTCGATGGTGCTGCTCGACCCACGCCGCCTTGGGATGCACCGCTACTATATACACTCTCGAAAATGCACTGTGGACGGTGCGAAATATTCACAACCACACGGCCCGTGGATGTCCTATTCAGTTAACATATCATGAAGCCACCTATTAGTATACTTTTTGTACTCGCCGACTGTAATGTTTGAAAAAAAAATTAAACTGTTTATTTCTGAAGTACAAAATACAAAATATTACGTAACTTAACTCTTAATCTACTGTATAATAGATTTTATTATGATATGATAATATAAAATTAAGATTACGTATACAAAATTATAATCATATACATTTACATCGAATTGGCGACTCGACTATAATGAACTCATAAGCTAACGCTGTAGGCAACTATAATAAATTTGACGAATCGCGTGCCAGAAAAAAAGACATCAACGAGCGGCTACTTCAGGAACTGCTGCACTTCGTTTCGGCGTATTTATTTCATTAATTTAAACTTGATTACGTATGTTTATTGACTCGTAAATAGTATTGTACATGATAGTGTTATAATCAAGCTTTTCAATTTCGTACCTTACTTAGGCTAAACACGGTACTCGACTGAAAAGCTCTCTATTATAACACGATTGTGTAAAATACAATTTACTTTTTACCTACTGTGCAGAGGATACTGAGTACCGAATATACCGAGTAGTCGGTGATGTTAGTCAATGCGGCGCAATTTACCGGAACCCAAGTTGCCCATCAAAGGGTTGCGGAGGAGTGGAGCGATCGCTTATACTCGTACTATTATAATTAGTAGGTTCGATAACTTCTAATTAGAATGTAAGAACTACCTACTGGCGATGTCTGTCGATATTATTGCCGATTGAGTGGGGATCGCCTAATACCTAGTAGGTACATAATAAAAGCCTATAGGTTTGGTTGTCTACGATAATCATTGCAGTCAAGCTTGAGCTATTTTTATTTCAGTATTTTAATAAAAAAAAAAATTAATACTAGATTAAGAAAATATGGTTTGAATATCCACTCCTACTCCAAGTCCACATCTTTGACAATAATCTCCCGTGAGATTTATGCATTCATGTTAAAATATTATTATTTACAGATATTAATTCACACCGCTCAAAATATTTCATTCTATGGGGGCTATTAAAAAGCGCGGGCGATGCTAGCAGTGTTGGGCAAAAAGTAATATGATTAATCCTTCCGATTACTTTTTTATGAGTACTTTGTAATATATATTACAAAGTACACATACAAATATAATATATTATACAGAAGTAATCATATTACTTTTTGCCCAACTCTGGATTAGACACACAGGCGCCGAGGATGCGGAGCCACCATGCACGCTGTCACGGACAAGTTGGGTGTCCTTAAAAATAGTCATAATCATGTCAAGCCGTTTAACTCTACATATGTAGGTAAATCGAAAAGATATAGCTTCAAAGTAAAAGTTAAATAAAACCTTGTTCACCTTAGACGATCATAAAATTATTAAATTTATTTTAATTAAGCGTAAGAACGTCACTATTTTATTCATCTGTGTGATTTACTTATATATTCAATGTATTCACCATACGAGCCTAAATTACTTATTACATATATTTTTCAGTATATTTCACAAAATCCCGTATGGGTAAGCGCCTCCTAGTCTACGACGGGTTCACCTATTACTTAAAAGAGGAACACACTAAGACGCACTGGCGTTGCTCTACACACGGACACCGCGGATGCCGAGCCACCATTCATACAATCCACGACGAATTAGTGTTCATTAAAAATGTGCACAATCATGGAAGGTCGTTAAATTATGTGACTAGTACGAGTAGCTTGCATGAAAAACAAATTCTTAATTATAGAGTTAATTATGACAATAATAGGTTTAGGAGCGTAGATTTTTAAAGCGCTTTTTTTACTTTCCTAACAGACTAGGCGCTGTAATTCCGAGTTAGTATTAAATATTGCGCTGAAATTGATCTGTTTTAAGAATTCATTATTTTCATTTACATAATTTTCAATGAAAAATTAATTATTACGGCTACTGTTTTATTGTATGTAACTAGTTAATGGTATGCTCATACAAAAATAAAATAATTGAAATTAGGAAGGTTTAACAAAAACAGACATTTTATTTTACGAAAAATATTTCACGTTTTTAATTGTAAGTTACCTTAAATACCTACGCTGATGGTATGGTATCTAAAGCTCACGACAAAGCAAGTTAAATAAATAGCATTTTTTACGTTTCAGTCTATTTTACCCTATCCCGAGTAAGTGGCAAGCGCCTCCTAGTATACGACGGGTTCACTTTCTACATGAAAGACGAAAAAATTAAAGCAAGGTGGCGTTGTTCTACACACGAGCGACGAGGATGTCGAGCCACCATTCACACCGTCGACGACGAAATAGTGTCCGTCCAAAACGAGCATAACCATGAGAGATTGTTCAATGTTCTGTAATCATGTATTTTTTTTATTGGCGTGATACTCGGGTAGTAAAAATTTTCGTTTTAACGTTTCGAGTGGTTTACGGGTTTATTAAAAATACTGTATCACTTGCGGTCAAAGCTCGACGCTACACATCGTTGAGGATCTTAAATGAGCTATTTAAATTATGAGTATTTTGCTTAATTCTTTATTTATTTATGCTATTAATTACGAGAAATATTATGGTCAGTTTCACAATTTTTTTTTCATACGCCAACTTTTAAATCTTAGTTATCTTATGCTTAAATTGTACTCATCACTTTGTTCTATTTCGTACCGGTACGAATTACGAATAATCGTTTATTTGACTGTATAAGATCATCATCAGCCTATAGTAATCCACTGCTGGACGTAGGCCTCTCCTATTAACTATGCGTATAGTCGCATTAGGAGGTAAATGCCCATGATCGCCACGCTGGGCAAGCGGATTGGCGATCGCAGTACTGTGTCTACTATGATGACGCTGCTGCCAATTATCAATCTTTTATCAAATAATGGTCAGTGACTCTTCAATCCCAACTCCTCCTGCGGGTGTCGTAAAAGTCGACTAAGGAATTGAAGTGTCACTGATGGTATAAGAAAAACATAACTAATCGATAATACAATTACTTAGTCATGTAAAGTTATATAAATAACTCTCTGTGTATATTGATGAAGGATAATTAAGAAAATAAGAAGTTCGGTCAAGCTCATGTTGTAGCGAGAAAACAAAATAAGAGACGATAATTTGTGTACTTACGGAATGAAGTGTTTGGGCTGGAGTCGAGAAAAACGCCCGTAATTTTATTTTTGTCAATGCCATTATACAGTCAGACAAACAATAAAAATATGGATATAAAAAAATCGTTAAAATGTTTGTTTTAAATCTGAAATACGCAAGCAAGGAAGTCACCGATATAATAAGATTAGTGGCTAAATAAATATTACTAATATCACTGAATACTGAATATCATTGGCTATGATTACGAGACTATAAATAATTACATAATCTCAAATTAGATAATAAATTACGCCGGTACGATATAGGAATACAGAGGTACGATTTTGGAACACATAGTCTTAAATCGTACTTTTTCCACTTTTTTTTAAATTGTATTTTTCTCAGAATATATTTAAGTTCAAAATTAATTTGTTATTTTAGTCCATTAGTAAATAAATAAAGATTCTTTGGATATCATACACATATTCATTTCTTATTTATATATCCAGATATTTGGCACTTTCTCTTAGGGGGTACGTACCTACGCAATATAATTTCGAATAAAGAATACAGAATACAGAACATACCTATGTTCATTATAACCCGATGTTTCGTATCCTTTACAGCGTTCGTGGTACACGTGTGAACTGAGGCGAAAATATTATTCATCTAAAATTAAATTATATAAATCAATAAATTAAGACCCAATCTCATTTATTTCTATTAAGACAATTTTCGCCTTTTAGTTTAAAATATTAAGATGCCCATATCCCTCTAGTGTTTTATCTACAATACTAGAGTTATTAAAAATAAATCTAATTACGACATTTTATTTGTTCAAGACAAAAAAAGGCCATTATCAATGGCGGAAAAATCCAGAAGATATCGGGAGAGAATAAAAAATGACCCTGAAAAATACAACATTTTTAAGATGAAAGAATCAAACAGACAAAAAAAATATCAAAAGACGAAAAAAGTCCTAACAGAAAAAGAAAAATCATATCAAAGGAAACGTTGGAGAGAACAAAAAAGAGCACAAAAAAGAAAGAAGACGCTTAACCAGCCTAACCCTCAACCAATACAACAGTCATTTCGATAGTATAAAATAACCGCCAATTGAGCAACTGATGAAAAATAACGATTTTCATTTACCACCGGCGATGACTTACAAATTTAAATGTAAATAGGTTATCGTCGCCCGATTACGTTCCTGCTACTTATACTTTTTGTAAATTGAACACATTTTATTTAATGTAAACTGTAGTTTAATCGTAACTTACTTTACCACGTAGGTACTATTTGTGTACCTCATTAAAAGTAAATTACACCGTACTGCAGACGCCGGGAAGCCAAACTTCTCTCTCGCTACGCTTAGCCTACCTACGCAGTGTGTTAAATTGGTTTCCAGGAGAAAGAGTAGTGCTTTTCTCAAACCTGCAATAAAATAATAAAATCGGAAGTCAATCTCACAGTACAAATAAATAACGATTCTACCATATTACAATAAATTTACGCGTCAATTTATTTTAAATTTGTTTGCGCTAATCTTTGACAGGGTGTAATAAAAACTAATATATAATTTTTAGCATATATGGTGCCTTTTTTACGCAATAGTGCTAGAAGTGGCTCATTTTACGTCAGGTCCAAAACTTCGGAGGGCCATCTGTACTAAAAAACGACTTACGAGACACGTGCAAAAGTGAAATTCGTAACTCGTGTCGATTTAAAACACTCCCTTCAGTCGTGTTTTAAAACATCGCCACACGTTTCGAATTTCATATTTTTCGCACTTGTGTCGTAATGTACTATTAAATATTTACGTTAGTAGGTGTTGTTAAATGTTTTAATGTAATTTGAAAAAATATTAATGTGGTATATAACGCCCAATGTTATCTGAACAGAATAAAACCTAAAAATTATTTACATTTTTCAATAACATATAATCAAAACCTTAGCACATTTTACTAGCAGTAATGTTTAGTTCTATTTTATTTATTTATTTATTTAATCTTTATTGCACAAAAAATTCATGGTTAAAACCTAAAATATATATCAAGCCAGCCCTAAAACGGTTTCAGCGTGAAAATGTCAAGTCTTGCAACAAAATACCATAGTTTTTTAATGCAGTATGAAAAACTTTTTTATTTATTCTTAGTTATGTGCCAATTCTAAATGAAATATACTTTATTAATAGTACATTACTATAGAGGACGGGAAACGAAGGGTTACAGGCCAAGTAGATATATCTGGCCGAAGGAACTGAGGCCAGATAGGAATACGCGGCCTGTAACCCTGTTTCTCGCCGAGATTTGTATAGTGCTTTTCTCAAACTTGCCGTGAAATAAAACGAACTGATTTCGCCGAACCATACTACTTGATTTGTAAATAAACCAATAGTACAGTATCGTACAACATTAAAAAAAAACATTCGCGCCTAACTTTTTTTTTTTAATCTGTTTGAGGTATCCTTTTACCTGTTGGTATAGACATTAGTTCTTAGGTTATTTTTTTTTTCTGTGGCTGAATGTCAAGACCTAGTGTCACAATTTGACGTTTCAAAACAAAAGACAGTTTGTTTGCAGTCCTAGGTGTGAAATAAATACATGAAATCTCTTTACATATCATCTTAGCATATGACACCGGATACATAGTATTTCCGGGCTTAATTTAAAGTAAGTAACATCAACATTCCGTAGCAAGTTTTAGAAAAGATTTTTTTTTTGTAATAATTCCATATCTGTAGAAAACAAGCACATGGACTATCCATAAGCGGTAGCTGTAGCCTACTGGGTAATGATTGTTAATGTAGGTGTCCGTACATCTTTTCTATAGTTGCAAAACGACACATGGCTTTATTAATTATTGATAAGTTGTAGTCCTAAGCTGCATGTTTTCTGTTATTTATCTTTATTACATTGCTTTTGTATCTTCTTATTGTGAACGCCATGTATGTTGTGGACAAAATAAATAAACCTAGTTATATTTAAGTAAAATAATGAATTTAGTAAGTTTCAAATTTAATAATGAACTAAATATTTATTTGAATTGGGACCTACGCATTAGATGCTCAATTGCGTTTATTCTGCATTTACCAAAAATGGTAAATGCTTTGCAACCAATGCACATTACACTGTGACTAATGTAATCTTGCCGTTACATATATGTTGTAAATTCTATTTTCAGCCAAATTCATCACTTCAAAAAGAGGAAAACGTCTCCTACTCCACAATGGATTCACCTACTATGAGAAATCAAGAGGCCGTGAAAAAGTTCGTTGGTGTTGCTCAACCCACGAGCCGCTGGGGTGCCGCGCGAGTGTCTATACTATCGAAGATATGGTGGTGTTTGTGAAAAGCTCACACAATCATTACAGGCCGCGGGAAGCAAATACCTATTTAATTTATTGAGAGAAGGGCCGGTAGTAATAGTACATTGTGTATTAAGGGCGGCAAATAAGAAATTGTGAACGAGTGTAAAAGTAAAGCCCAAGCCGAAGGCGCGGGCTCTACTTCACACGAGTTCATAATTCTTGTACCTCCCTTGGCACACACAATGTTTTTCATCACACCTGTCAGGCAAAAAAGTAAATAAAACAATATGTTTTCACAAAACTACTCTAAAATGGTCTAAATAATTTCTCAAAATCAGGGATGACTTAAATTTATCATTTTTGTAATAGAAATGTCGGCGCGGCGCGCGCCGCCGCTCGCCTGTGTGCGGGCGCCGCGCTAGTGCGACGTAATGTTGTATGAAAATCCTTGATTGCCCAAGGGCGTATGATGACGCATCTACGGCGCGCATCGCCGCAGCGCATTGGCGCACTTACCGAACAGGTGTGATGAAAATAATATGTTTCGACCGTTTGTTCCATTGCCAACACAGTTAACAGAACTGAACATTATATGCATTTTGTGAGCGTGTAATCATCAGGGCTAACTGAGTTGGCGATTGTACCACAAGCCGAGGTTACTTGCTTGTAGATGTGTAGGTATTTATAAAACACACATGGTGATCATAATCATTTAGTGAGATGCGATTAGTTATTTGGTCAATTGAGGAAATTTAATTTTAGGGGTTAAGGGGGCATTTGTCAAAAACTGTTGCCATTATAGATTGCTAAATTTGACAATTGTCAAGAAAAAAGGTAGCGGTAAAATGATTAAATGGTTTGTGTTGTTAAATGGTTGGTTTAGCCGTGGCTAAAGATAAGGTTAAAGATAATAATATAGCGGTGTTTGTAAAAATATCACACACTGATAGGCAGCGACATGTGCATTCGTTATTGAAGGAAACTGTAAAGTGCCTTGTTCTTTTGGTTAAGCGGTGTGTTGCGATTGTTGACACTGTTCATTTTCAACAATGTCAGTCCCCGTAGCCTAGTTGGTAGTGATCCTGCCTACAAAGCTGGAAGTTCCGGGTTCGAATCCCGAGGGCATTGTGTATTTATTTATCATAAATATTTGTTCCTTGGTCATGGCTGTTTATGTATTTAAGTATATATATGTATCTATCTATTATATATATCGTCGCCTGGTACCCATATCACAAGCCTTAATTGAGCTTACCGTGGGTTTAGGTCGATTTGTGCCAGATGTCCTAAGATATTTATTTATATGACTCTTTAAATAAAAACAATCGCATCACAATGGGGTTGTAATTAACTCCCATAAATTCACTTAACCAGAATAAAAAGGCACAATAATAAAATTACGAATAAAATATCAATTGTTCTTGAATTGTGTTCTTTATTCTGAGTTATATTGCGTAGGTATGTTCATTATAACCCGATGTTTCGTGTAATGAAATAATGTAAATTTATAAATTAAGACCCAATTTCTTTTTTTTTTCGATTAAGACAATTTTCAGTAAGATTCGCCTTCAGTTAAAAATATTAAGACCCGCATATCCCTCTAGTGTTTTTATCTACAATACTAGAGTTATTAAAAATAAATCTAATGCTTACATTTTATTTGTTCAAGACAAAAAAAGGCCATTATCAACAGCGGAAAAATCCAGAAGATATCGGGAGAAAGTAAAAAAGGACCTCGAAAGATACAAAATTTTTAAGAAGAAAGCAGCAAAAAGACAAAAAAAATATAAAGATAAGCTAAACGCCCTAACAGAAAAAGAAAAATAATATCAAAAGAAATGTTGGAGAGAACAAAAAAGGGCACAAAAAGCTTAACCACCCTATCCCTTAACCAACACAACAGTAATTTCGATATTATAAAATAACCACCAATTCAGCAACTGATGAACAATAACAATTTTCATTTACCACCGGCGATGACTTACAAATTTAAATGTAAATAGGTTATCGTCGCCCGATTACGTTCCTGCTACTTATGCTTTTTGTAAATTGTACTCTTTTTATTTCATGTAAACTGTAGTTTCATCGTAACTTAATGTACTACGTACTATTTGTATATCTAAGTAAAGTACAACGTAGTACTGCAGATGCCGGAAAACCAAACTTCTCTCTCGCTACGATCAGCCTACCTACGCAGCCTGCTAAATTTGGTTTCCAGGAGAAAGTAGTGCTTTTCACAAACCTGCAATAAAATAATAAAATCGGAAGTCAATCTCACAGTACAAACAAATAACGAATCTACAGTATTACAATCAATTTCCGCGTCAATTTCTTTTTCATTTGTTTGAGGTAATCTTTGACCCGGTATTAAATAATAATAAATAAATAATATAAATAAATAAATATCTTGGGACATCTTTACACAAATCGACCTAGTCCCACGGTAAGCTCAATTAAGGCTTGTGATGTGGGTACCAGGCGACGATATATGTAATAGATACATACATATAGATACTTAAATACATAGACAGCCATGACCAAGGAACAAACATTTGTGATAAATAAATACACAAAGAATGCCCTCGCCGGGATTCGAACCCGGAACCTCCAGCTTCGTAGGCAGGGCCACTACCAACTAGGCTACGGAGGCTGACAAAATTTTGTTAATAATATAATAATATATAATTATTAGTAGGTACAGATGGCGCTTTTTACGCGCTAGTTCTTTTTTCGAAATCCTCGGAGGGCCATATGCTACAAACAAATAAAACAAGGAAGCCGCACGCCATAATATTATAAATTGCCTTTCAAATATGGTCCTGAATTTTAGTTGACAAAAACCGGCATTTAAAAATAGTTAAGATTGGACAACAAAATTTTGATTGCCTATATTCCTTAAACTTTTGTCAAAGATGTTGCGCCGAAATATGCGCGGTCTTAAGAAAAGCGCTATGTCCTGCCTATCTTGGCACAATTGAAAAATTGTTATTAGGGGCATTTTTATGCTGGCGTTAGACGTCCATGTTTATGGTCGCAGGCCATATGTATTGAAAAACGTCGTACGGTACACGTGCGAAAACGAAATTCGTAACTCGTGTCGATTTAAAGCACTCTCTTCGATCGTGCTTTAATTTATCTCCTCTCTCGTTTCTAATTTAATATTTTTCGCACTCGTATCGTAATTTACCATTATATATTTAAGTTAGTAGGTATTGTTTAATGTTTACATTTGAAAAATTATTAATGTGGGATATTTATCAAAACGCCGAACGTTATCTGAACACAATAAAACCTAAAAATTATTTATATTTTTCAATAACATATTCAAAACCTTAGCACATTCAAAACAATTCAAAACCATTTTACTAGCAGTAATAATTAGTTTTATTTTATTTATTTATTTAACCTTTATTGCACAAAAAAGACACTTTGAAGTACTAAAGCCGGCCTTAATGCCATTAATCATTCTCTACCAGTTAACCTTTAGGCGAAGCAGCGAGGTTGTGGGCAAGTGAGCTTATTTTATTCAAATCGGTACAAGAATTTCATAAACATTGCTTTTTTCCAGCAAATTTCACCACAACAAACGGAATTGGTCTCCTGTCTCACGAAGGGTACACCTACTACTCGAAGTCCCCCGCGGCCGTGAGACAGCGTTGGTCCTGTTCTGCAGACAGTCCCCGAAAGTGCCGCGCCGTGGTTTATACCGACAGTGGTAAGGTAGTGATGGTCAGAGGGCCTCATAATCATAAAGTGTAAACTTTCTGTTAAGTTAGTCAAGTTACCTTATTGCCTCTTCAAAAAATATATACTTAGAACACACCTGTTAAGATTCCTATGCCTATAAAGCATTATCTATTTTTGTAATTATAGTCCTTATTTAAGTTTTAGGGTTTTGGATACTTTCCACTATAGGGCGCTGAGATGGTAGCACTGAGGCGTAAGGTCAAAGAACTGTCAAAATGAATACGGGAATATAATTTTATATTTATTTATTGGTTTATTTATTCTTCAAACCATTACTTAAGGAATATTGTCTTCTGAAATAAATAAAAATCAGTTCCAAGTCAATCCGTATGAAATTACCAAAGTTCTAATATTTTAGAGCTCAATCTTCAGTTGGGCGACCGTTTTCTGATTCATTACAAAATCAATAAACATCTAAATACAATTAAAATTCCATATTTTCTGTTCAGTACCTATGAATCAGACAGCCGTTTGAGACAGACCTCGCGCCCACGTGGAGCCCCCTAGTGGCAGAAAAATATCGAAAACCCTCATTGGTTTAAATTATCACTATTATCACTATAACGGGATGTAATGCCTAAACTTATGTTAAATATTGTAGCCCACTGGAGAAATTCCAAGATTCAAAATCTGCCGCATGTTTACGTGATCACATTTGTCTTTAAAATATTTTGTATTTTCATTTTTAAGTGCTGATTTTCCGAAGTAATTATACAAGAGTAATTTTGAATTTTTTTCCAACATTGTATTATAAGCTCCTTTTCGTTTATCGATGTAAGTAATGAGCAGTTTGATTTTTTAATATCGTAAAATACATGTAATAAAATTGGGATTCAAACTTAATCATGAAACGAGTAATTTGTTGCTTGCCGCTACTTCAAAAATATATAACCCATTCATTTAGGAATGCTTTGGTTACTAG
>JALPQI010005115.1:0-68371 GCA_025490895.1 Thaumatotibia leucotreta | reverse complement strand
TGTAATTTTTTGCAACCTAAGTAGTCCTTTTAATAACACTTCAATTACGTACTTTATTTAGCACACATGATGGGGAAAATACTTTTTTGCCAACTACGAGGTAAATATCTGCTTTGTTTTAGAACTCAGTTCAGGATTTGACATTTGTTTATATTTTTGAAAAAGTATGCTGTTAAGCAGAGTGACAAAAAATTACACGTGATTTGTCCGATGACCCCAATTCCCAAAAAATCACCAATTATCCCCTATGGTGATAATTGGTGATTTTTTCTTGATCCCCCCTCCCCCTGTACAATCTAAACATTAATGTGTTTCTTTCTTTGCTCTACGAGGTGAGACGTACTGTATATGATGTCTGTTAACTTTTTACAGTTTTACTTTGCTCATTGTTTTATTTTATCAAATGGCAATATGTCAATGTTTAAATTTCAGGTTGACAAATGTGCACCATAGAACATTGTAATGGCTTGTAATGCCCCAATGGGCAGCGAATTTTTGTTAAATCAGATGATGTATGAGTATTTTCTGTTTAATGTACTTAATGTTTTTTTTTACATTTGGAAACAAAATAAAGCATTTTCAATATTTTGTTTTCGTATTTAATTAATGTAAACTCAGTTTAACTATATGGGAAATTTTGTAATAAAAATGTGACTGATTCGGTTTTTATAATGTAGAAATTGGTCCCATTCATATGGAAACTATAAATAACCAAGATAGTAGGTACGTTTTTGAAGTTGTGATGTAATATTACATTACGTTTCAGACTAATAATGTTATAATGTTTATTCAAAGACTTATTTGACTTATCTTCCTATTTCAGAATGAAACAACGGCGACGTACGTTAAAGAATAGAGGATACGCTGCCTCGTGTCGCATCAAACGAATAGAGCAGAAAGACGAATTGGAGACAGAGAAGAGTCAGGTACGTTACATCTCACATCATCAACTAAACGCAGTCAAAACATTAGAAATAAATTGATGAAATGAATTGATTACTGCGCCCTCTATCAAATTCAACGCAACGATTGTGGTAGACACACGTCTTTGAGTGACTTGAGGTTGTAGTACCTTCGAAACATTAAGTACAGATGTCGCTAGTGATTAGCTTCACAATACCATTGACTAAATTCGCTGTGATTGACGGAAGGTCGTCTGGTGTAATTGGAAGCACGTTGGACCGGCAATCCAGAGGACGCGGGTTCGAATCCCGTGACAACCAGTCTTTCGCAGTTGATTTTTTCTATGGTAAGCACTTCTGTTACGGCATTGTGTGATTAAAAATAAGTTTATTAGGATGGCGGTTTTTGATACTTTTTCTGTCACTATAAGGCAGTGAGATGGCAGAACTGTGCGTAAGGTCCAATGAACTGTCAAAATAAATACGCATATTTAATTTTCAATCTATTTTTAGGTTTATTTATTCTTAACACCATTACTTTAGGAATATTGCTTTCTAAAATAAAAATAAAAAATTGCTCCAAATCAATTCCCATGAAATTAACAAATTTCTGGTAATTTTCTTTGGTACTTACCAGTGACTTTGAGCCCTTGTTTTAAAGCTCAATCTTCAGTTCGACGACGGTTTACTAGTCGTAATCCAATACAATAAATATAGGGTGTTTTTTACATTTCCGTTAAATTGGACAGGTTACTAGGGACATTAATAAAAGTTGCCTGGTATATCGGCCTTTGATAATTTTGTAAGTTTTTTTTTCCTTTTTATACATAATAATTGAAATGGCACGTGTGAGAGAACCTTAACAATAAGATCTCAGGTGACTGACGGCACACGTCAAAATAAGTAACATTAGGATGTAATAAAGGTTGCAATACACTTGTTCAGTCATTAAACTTATTTTTTAGGGTTCCGTAGCCAAAATGGCAAAAACGGAACCCTTATAGATTCGTCATGTCCGTCTGTCCGTCTGTCACAGCCGATTTACTCGGAAACTATAAATGCTACAGTAACAAAATTTGGTAAGGATATGTGTTGTATGAACCGCTACAGGATTATGATACTAAATTGAAAAAAAGCCATTGGGGTGGGGGCCCTCCATACATGTAACTGAGGGATAGAAAATTTTTTTAGTTGTATATAAGCGTGTGGGGTATTAATAGAAAGGTCTTTGAAAATGATATGAAGGTTTATAAATCACATTTTTATTTCAGCAAATCGTTTTTGAGATATCAGCTCTCAAGTTTGAAAAATGTGTCCCCCCCCCCCCTCTATTTTTTAAACTACGCGATATAAAATTCTAAAAAAAATATATGTTATGCACACTAATAAACTCTATCAACGATTTTTGATTTGATTAAATTATCTCCTATAGTTTTTGAGGTAGGTTGATTTAACTGTATTTTTTAAATAATAAATTGATAATGGTACGGAACCCCTTGCGCGCGAGTCCGACTCGCACTTGGCCGGTTTTTTAATAACTCAATAACAGTTAGAGTTAAGACACTAGTTTCTTAGAGAAATTGATTATTTTTGACCTAAATAAGCTTCCCTTTAATTTCGATATATTATGTTCAGTACCAATGAATATTATGAATCTGTCAGCTATTTGGACCTCATGCCTACGTGGCGCCACCCGGTAGCAGAAAAAATATCGAAAAACCCTCTTGTTTTTGTTTTTTTCCTTGCTTTTATCGAAATTTTGCTTTTATGTAATTGTGTTTTTTAGTTCTTTGAAATTTAATTTAATTGTATTGCATATATTTTGAATTTATTTACTTATTTGTTTGTGAGCCTTCGTAGCCTAGTTGGTAGTGACCCTGCCTACGAAGCTGGAGGTTCCGGGTTCGAATCCCGGCGAGGGCATTATTTGTGTATTTATTTATCACAAATATTTGTTCCTTGGTCATGGCTGTCTATGTATTTAAGTATCTATATGTATATATCTATTATATATATCGTACCCACCCACGTACCTACCCAGTACCCACATCACAAGCCTTAATTGAGCTTACCGTGGGACTAGGTCGATTTGTGTAAAGATGTCCGAAAATATTTATTTATTAAAATATTTATTTAATTAAGTCCGTACGATAACTTGTGTAATCAATATACCTCGATATTTTTCTAGCAGGAACGCGAGATTGACAAAATTAGACATCGACATAACTGTTATCGATAAGTCTTATTGTAGTCGATAAATAAATTTTATAGATAAAAAAATTGCCGTAGCTTAGAGATAAATTACACGAATGCAAATCATACTCAAAATGATACATTTTCTTTCATAACTTGTATTTAGTACATATCAAAATTGCAAAGATTAATAAAATATACTCTAAAGCTGTAGGAAATGATTAATATGAAATATAATATATTTAGAACAAAGCCTAGATGGGTCATGTATTCCTTGGATACCTGTTTTTGCGGAGTTAGCATTTTTATGAGAACAGCTATGCTATTCTCTTATTCACACATTCGACGCTGCGTTCGTCAACGAGCTCGACGTCGAGACAGCCTTGTCTAAAATCCTAGCTGTTTTATTTGACATTAGGAATCGAGCCTGTGAGCGAGGTTGTGGGCGAGTTCGTCGCTGTTTTTTGTTAAAGAATACCAAGTTCGTACATTAAACGTCAAACTCTCGACGCAGTGTAGTTCCAGCTCACGCCGCATTCGTCGCCGAGCACTAGTGTCGTTTGAAGTACATTAGTGAATACCATTTTTAGGCTCGACGCTGCCGCAGCGCTGACACAGCGCTGACAGCAAGGCGGTTTCCTTAGTGAATAACACTGCAGGATGTACTCATCGATAGCAGTTATGTCGATGTTTAATTTTGTCAATCTCTCGTTTTTGCTAGAGAAATATCGAGGTATAGTAATCAAGTATTTTTTTATGTATTAATGATAAAAATCCCATTTTCTTCAGGAATGGCATGACATGGAACAAATGCAAGAAGACAATAATCGGATAAGGGATGAAATAGAAGCCCTTCGGAGTAAATACGACGCCCTTAAGAGATTCGCAGTTATGAAGAACATACCTCTACCGCCTGAACTAGAATTATTGCCTTAAGTACATTCATTGTAATTAAAATAGACAATAGTTCGTTATTTTAGCATTATATTAAAGAAGAAGCGATTTTCATGACGGTTTGAAAGGATTATTGATTTATGCGTCTATGGACTATAAGGAAATATGGAGATGTATAAATTAGTACATTACGACACAAGTGCGAAAAACATGAAATACGAAACGAGTGGCGATGTTTTAAAACACGACCGATGAGTGTTTTAAATCGACACGAGTTACGAATTTCGTTTCTGCACGTGTCTCGTACGACGTTTTTTAGTACAGATGGCCCTCCGAAGTTTTGGACCTGACGTAAAATGACCCACTTCTCGCACTAGAGCCTAAAAAGTACACCATCTGTACTAAAAATAGTATTTTATGCAACCCCAACTAATAGGCATTATGACTGGCAAGTCAAATCAGCTTCTTTTTTCGAACTGTCAAAACGATCCCCACTATGGAATTTTATATGAAATACTCAAGAGTGACGTCACGTTTGAGTACTGCCAAATGACTCTTTTAAGTTCTTTTCAATTTATTAAATAGAAGTTCTGTACAAAAATTACTGCAATCATAATCTTAGTAATAATATCTTCGTGTATTAAATCGTGCATAATGTTAAATAATTTATTTTAACTACAGTCATCAACCCTATTCGGCTTCGCCTCAAATTTTTACCCACGCCACTCACCTTTTTTGACCTCTCTTAAACAAGGGTTGCATAAAATACTATATCTTTGGTATGAGTTTGGCATAACTGCCTTTAGAATAAACTTTAGAATTCCATTAGATTAAATTCCGGCCCTTGAATAGAACAATTTTTGTACCTAATTATTTGTGATTAAAATAAAAATGGTGGTATGTTAGTTAAGGTAGATTAAGTATATTTTATTTATTTGAGATTAAACGTAAACATCTATCTGTTTCTTTTATTTCATCCATTAATTATTTATGGGAATATTTCTATATCATGATGATGATGATGACGAGGGCCATTCTTTGCAAAGATGTGTCCCCCACTTTGTTTTGGAGTTGGAATTATGATATTATAATATATATTCCTCTATTGGAGGCTGCGACCATATACAGTGTGTAAATCTAATACGGGCGAACAATTAAACCCGGCATGGGTTACATTAGTGTGATCATGGATTACAAGGTTTTTTCAAAATTACTCTTAATTATGACCCAACAGAATTTTTTTAAGATTATCGGAGCAGCAATGTAGGTACGAACATTTGTTATTGTTGATATGGCAGTTATGTCATCTGCTTTTGAAATTAGCTGTCAATGAGTGTTGAACTCGCGTATGTTGCTCTACATTGCGCGCCGAATTATTTTGTATGGAAAATTTTGTTGCTCTTATTTTAAGTAATTGTGCCAAGATGGGTAGGACATAGCGCTTTTCGTGACATCGCGCATATTTCGGCGCAACATCTTTGACAAATGTTTATTGAATATCGCCAATCAAAACTTTGATGGACCAATCACAACTATTTTTAAATGGCGGGTTAAGTTTTTATAGGTTGACATTCAAATTCATTGCCGTGATGCATTGAACAGGGGGTGACACTTGTCAACTAAAATTCAGGGCCATTTTTGAAAGGCAATTTAGTATGGCGTGCGGCTTCCATATTTTATTTGTTCGTAGATTGGAGGATATGATTTCAATACGCGAAGCGGAGCGGAACTGTGGGAGCTCGGCCAATAAGACCGCATCACAGTGTTCCGAATTCGAATTTAAAGAATGTAATTTCGAATTTGTTAAAAATCGGTGGTGGCTCAGCGATTTAGACGTTTGACTTTCATTCCGGAGGTCGTAGGTTCAAATCCTGGCTCGTACCAATGAGTTTTTCCGAAACTTGTCTACGGAATATCAGATGATATTTACCATTAGCTTTCGGTGAAGGAAAACATCGTGAGGAAACCTGCATACATCCGCGAAGAAATTCAAAGGTGTATGTGAAGTTCCCAACCCGCTTAGGGCCAGCGTGGGGACTATAGTCCAATCCCTCTCATATATGAGAGGAGGCCTGTGCCCAGTAGTGGGACATTATATAGGCTAAAATATTATATTATATATTATAATTGGTCAATCAACAGTACCGCTCCGCTCCGCGTCAGTGGAGCCGCACCCTGATAGGAGACAATTTTTCTCCCAAGATTTTTTTCTCATTCCGTTACGCATTTTTCATACATTTTGTATGGCGGTAGCGGATTGGAAAGTCCGAAAAATTTATGTACATTTCGGAATATTTTTTTCTCCTATTAGGATCGAAAGAGATCTCGATTCAGAATAATTATATAACATGGACGTCTAACGCCAGCTCAAAAATGCCCCCAAAATCAATTGTTCAATTGTGCCAAGATGGGCAGGGATAGCGTTTTTCTTAACACCGCGCATATTTCGGCGCAACACCTTTATAGAATATAGCCAATAAAAAGTTTGATGGACCAATCACAACTATTTTTAAATAGCGGTTTAAGTTTTTATGGATCGGCCTGTATGTACTAATTAATTCTGTAGATTAGGAGTTCGTGCACGTCGTTGCTATGATATGTGATCGTTACTTATTATAAGAACCTACACTCTTTTCCAATACCTACTGAAATAGAAAAGATTTTAGCTAAAACCGGGACCCTATCATGAATTTAATTATACGCCTCGTCCCTTAAAGGCCCTCTATGGAGCACTTCAGAGGCACTGGAATTAAATATTTACAGTATAGTAAAGGTATGAAGGGAATTTTATTGAGACTCGGTCATTTTAAGAGAGAAAAAGGGTAAATCGAGGGTTTCTAGGAAACTAAAATTTCGTCAAATGGCATATTGGAATGGAACCTGACGATGGAATTGCTTGATGAATTGCTTTAATATTTTCTTCGGTTACCGCGAGGATTACACACAAAATAAAACTATGAAAATGGATAAACTTAAATTAATTAGACATGTAAAAATTCTAGTCAAACATAATTTTATTAATCATCAAGGTTGGGCGGGAGACGTCAAAATTAATAAAAAAACTCTATGGTTTACTGTTCATCAGATTTTTTTTAAATTAGGTTGACAGCCACGTAGGGTAAAAGCACCAATAGATGACTGCCACCCAGAAGTTGACTGATAGGTCTAAAAATCAAAATAATTAAATCAGGAATAATTTTCCACGGTCGGGAGTATTTTTCTCTTATGCGGCAACACTATATCGTGTCTCATATGCGAATTACCAGACAGTTAAACCACGCACGCGGCAGTGAGCGGCCGTCGAGTTTGCGCTTCGCACCAAAATCGCGTTTTATATGGGATCCTTATTAAGAAAAGCCCTCAAAAATTTAAGCTTTTAATTACGTAAAAAATCTAATATGGCTTTTATTTCCTTAATTAACTTCAGTATAGATTTTAGAGTAATATCTCTATTGGGTACATTATAAAGAATAGTTTTTTATTATTTATTTTATGAGATATTTGCTGGTCAAGTTATGGTTCCAATATTGTGTGTTCGGGCCAAAAGATGAACGACGGTCAACTTTTGGGCAAAGGCTCGTATTTTCAAATGCTTGTGTAAATTATAATAAAATAGCTAGATGTAATATTTATACATAAAATTACAATCAGTTTTGTAAATGATTTTTTGACCAAAAGATGAACGAGCCTTTTTTCATGTAACACGTTTTAAGGTAATTTATTTTTGTATGAAAACGGGACTGTTCAACTCAAGAATCGCTGTCCAAAACGTGAACTAGGAAAATTTACTGGTTCATCTTTTGGGTTGGATTCCAATAAATGAATTCGAATCAATTTAGTTCGTTCATTTCGTTAATGCGGTGTCCAAAACATGAACCAACTGATTTTGTTTAACGGTTGAATTTGGGAAAAGTGAAACTTTTGTTCTTAGAGATCAGATTATTACATAATACACACTGTGTTTATGTTTCATTAAATAAGGTCAAATACAATTAATTTATCGAAAAAACTAACGTTTTTACTTTGCTCTATTCATCTATTGGGGTCTTGCCGTTCATATATTGGTCTCGCCATATTGCGATTATGCTGGTTCATCTATTGGGGTCAAATTGTTCAGAGATAGGGCACTTTGTTCAACTACTGGGGAATTTGACTCCTTTTTTAATATAATATTTTTTATAAAATTACTGAATTTTAATACGAGGCATGAAAATAACTTATTCTAAACTCAATTAAATGCAGAATCATATAAAAAAATAAAAATTGATAAATATTAGTTACATCATATAGAAAAAAATATTTAAAGTTGCGAAAGTTGCTTAACTGTTCATCTATTGGTGATATTACCCTATTTCATTAAGTCTTGTATACACGAGGTGTCTTAAAATGCAAAAAACACACTGCGTGTAAACCCGAATGCGTTTACAGGGAATACGTAGGTTGCCTTTTAAGTTGTGTCATTTGAAATAAGTATACCTAGACAATTTTATAGATTATTACCAGTTATTGTTTTTCGAATAATTCTCCGCGATGTTTAATACACTTTTGCATGCGTTCAAACCAGTTTTTAAAACATTTATTCCACTCCGAAGTGGGGGTAGTCAAAATGGCCGATTTGTAAGCGTCAACAGCTTCTTCAGGTGAGCTGAACCGTTGACCACGAAGACTTTGCTTAATTTTGGGGAACGTAAAAAAATCGTTAGGGCTTAAGTCAGGGCTGTAAGGTGGGTGATCTAAAATTTCCACATTTTGGGCGCTCAAAAACATCTTTGTTTGGCGGGCGGTGTCGAACTTGCATTGTCATGATGCAGTATCATACGACGCGTCGAGTTGTTTTTTCGAAATTCGGTTATGACTTGCGGCAAACAAACAGTGGTATACCAGTCAGCGGTAACCGTCTTGCGATCTTCTAGTACAATTAGTGGCGACGTGACCACCCTTTGCCACAAACGAGGCCACCATTTTTTTTGAAGTGCTCCGCGAGCGTATCCACCTTTGTCACCTTTAAATAGACGCTGTAATAAAACTATTCGACCAATTTGAAAACATTTTTTTGTTTTCGAGTTCTAAATTCAAAAGGAAGAAAATGCCATAGGTATGTTTATTTTTTTTAAATCGCTGGAGGTTGGCAAACGACACGACTTAAAAGGCAGCCCTCGTAGACAATAATATATAGACTTATCTTGACATCTGTAAGGTAGGGTCTTAATGAAGGCTTAATGATGTGTTCATGACCATGTAAATGACAAATAAAAGTACGAGAGTAGAAAAAATACAAAAAGTGGGTCGAAAAATATTTGCATGCTAATTTAAGGGTTAAAAATGTAGCCCTCGTATTTCTTCAAGTACCTACCTTGACAAAATTAATACGTTCAAAGCTTCTCAATTCTTACAACGCAACGCCAGTATATAATTTCGCCAAATAAAGGACACTCATAAGCAAAAAATAACGGAAACAGAAGGAGGCGTAATAAATAAATAGGGGGAAAGAAATAAGTAATTTGTCTTTGCTTGCTCCAGTGCTTGTAAAACGCGAAAACTGTGGAGTTACAATAATTAACAAAATATTATTTTCTGTGTGGTTCTGACTGAAACTAAAAAATCTGATTTTATTTCGCTTTCATCATCATCAATATCACGGTTTACTGGTGGATGTAATGCGTAAGGACTTATTAGTAGGTAAAAACCCAAATCGCCGCGCTGGGCGAAGGGATTGGCGATCACAGTAGTGTGTCCACTATGATGACGCTGCTGCCCATCATTAATCTTAGGGAAAGTGCTATGAAAGAGACTGGTTTTGAAACAGACAAATTAAATTTACCGTGTTAGGAACCAAGTACCTAGTATTTTGTTTATGCCTAGAAATAGCACGATTAGGTAATATAACGATTACACGTAATGGAAGATTTCGATTAAGTTTTGGACTATTGTTGAGAGCGTTTGGTCTATTGTTTGTAGCGTTAAATTAATACTTATCATTATATTCTATCTGTTATTACAAAGTTTTTGTAGTTATTGTTTTTGTGTTTTCGGTAGTTATTGGAATGTGAATTTAATATTATTTAACGAAACTATGTTAGCTATAAGTGAAATAATTCACAATCTGTTACCTAGCCTATAAACAAATAAATACCTAAATAAATTGTTACGCAGTTTTGAGCAATTCTGTTGTGTGTGTTCGTGGTCTGCGGATGACTCACCCTCATCCGCAGACCACGAACCCTGTAAAGTGTTCGAAACGAGTTTATAAGATCATGCGTAATCCTCGCGGTAACCGAAGAAATTAGTTTTAAGTTTGTTTTTATATTTTTGTAGTTAACAGTGCCTTAGTGTTATAACCTTACAACTGTAATGTTGTGTAACTTATTTGAATAATAAATAAATAAATCAATCAATATCGAAGACGTGATCTAAGTGTACAAACTTTTTGAAGGATGCTCTTTTTCGGAATTTGAAAAGTCCCAAGTTCGCAGTTACCGCGCCCCCGAGCACAAATAACAAATGACTCCAAGCAGCCATTGTGAAAATATTAATTAATTTCCCCAAAATTGGAAGGCATGTGTTTTGCATTTACTTCCGAATTGAACAACTGGGTTACTGAGATGGAAACGGGTTTTTAGTCGGATGGAATCGTGTTAGAATATAATAAAGAAATATCTGGAACATCTTTACATAATGATATATCTATTGACATACCTACAAACAAATGTAAAATTTTGTATTATTTCATAACATAAACATGCACTTTTAGAACACAATATTGGTTTTATCACCAACTTAAAACCTTAACCCTAAATGCATGGTGTACCTACGATGTATCGTACATAACCAAAACGTAGTTGGTGTTTGAAAACTAGATATATGTATAATTATTTTGCAAGGAAATTTAATGAACTTTCAAACTTACTACCTAACTGATTCTTTGGCGTAACTGTATTAATAAAAACTTACATGTATTTATAAGCAAGATGGCGGAAATTTGTTTTCGTTGCGTTTGTTTAGTGGTTTTTAACTAAATAAGAAATTATTTTTTTATTGTGGTTTTGCAATTTATAGCATAACAATTTTACAATTACTGAACTTAATATACTTTTGAATTTAAAAGTAAATAATATTTACATTTTTTATCATGTACGATTTTACGAAAAATGCTTACTGTATGATGTATCGAAATTTTGATTAGTACAAATTCCACCCAAAATATGCCCACAGATTTTTTTTTTCTTTTTTTTTCGTGCATGCGACGCCATTTGGTATGCACATTTTGTTTTTGGAACGAAAAGAAAAAAATATGCATTTAAAGGTTAAACCACATACAGTCAAGTGCAAAAATAAGTATCGAAAGAATCCGTTCATAAATATGTTACGACGTTCTTATTACACAGAATTAGAGTGCACTGGGACATATTTTTGAACGTTTTTGTATACCCCTTATGTTGTCTTCGACTGTACATTTTTAGTTAAATTTATTTGATATTATACTAATAGTATTAACGTAAAAATATATCTGCGAACGTGTTTGACGATACCCAAAGAGTAAATTAAGTACCTATAGGTACTTATCCATGAAATAAAACTATGAAAACGGATAAAAGTCGCGTATATTAAATAATTCATTTTAAATTCATCTCGACGTTTCGAACACTTTACAGGATTCAATCAATATCAAATTTTCTCCATTGCCAGTCGCCCGCAGACCACGAACCCTTTAGTTTAAGTTAATTAATGTATGCGAGTTTATCCGTTTTCATAGTTTTATTTCATGTGCAATCCTCGCGGTAACCGAAGAATATATTATTATACCTACTTATCTACTGGAGTAGATAACAATGGATTGTTATGTGTTAAAAATGTCACATTCAATGGAAAGTCAGCCACATTTGTTTACTGTTTTTTTGTTTTCTATTGACGAATTGTATAGCTTAATTAAGGCTTGTGTTGTGGGTACTAAGCGACGATATTTAACGATACCTACTTAAAGAATAACCCCCTAATTCATAAACGTGTCCCAACTTAGCAAGCTGATACGTATCCTTTATCCGTTTCGATCTTACAGGTATATTGATAAGATTGAAAGGAATAAACAATACCGGCTTGCTATGCTATGAGACGTTTATTAAAAAGAGAAAAGAAACCAACCATTACTTAGGAACAAATATGTTTAATACACAAAGATACTTAACCGATTTTTGAACCCGGGACTCAAAAAGCTTAATGACATAAGTATACAGGGTGAAACATGAGTCGTGAACAGTAATACGTTTTTCTAACTCTATAAATAACTAACAATTGAATGCCCCACGAGTTACTTAGAAATAGTATTTTTTTTGTCATCATCATGAGCCTATGATAGTCCACTGTCTTAAAAATACGAAAAATCTTGTCAAGTTTTAAGTAACTTGTGGGGCATTTAATTGTTAGTTGTTTATAGTAGGTATAGAGTTAGAATAACGTATTACTGGTCACGAACTCATGTTTCACCCTGTATAATAATTCAATGTACCAATTCAAAATTTACATATTTAAATATAAAATCAGGTCCAATAACTTGATAGAAAACTATTCAAAATTCAGTCAAATAAGTCCACCAGAAATTAATGAAAATTCGTAATTATTTCGTTTCCTGGATATCGCTTATGACACTGTTGCACAATACGAGACCTTTCTCGGAATAAAACTGCAGACGATACTCGTATCTGAAACAATAGAGCAAAACTGTAAATATAATTAAACGCACGTGTATTTAGTCACTACGTGCGACATGTTTCGGAGAGCCTAGGTCCCTATTATCAACCACTAAGCGCGTTCACGCCTCGCGTGAACAATGTGAACATGTCGTCCAGCAGTGTTATTCACTAAGGAAACCGCCTTGCTGTCAGCGCTGTGTCAGCGCTGCGGCAGCGTCGAGCCTAAAAATGGTAGGTATTCACTAATGTACTTTAAACGACACTAGTGCTCGGCGACGAATGCGGCGTGAGCTGGAACTACACTGCGTCGAGAGTTTGACGTTTATTGTACGAACTTCGTATTCTCTAACGAAAAACAGCGACGAACTCGCCCACAACGTCGCTCACAGCTTCGGTTCCTAATGTCAAATAAAACAGCTAAGATTTTAGACAAGGCTGTCTCGACGTCGAGCTCGTTGACGAACGCAGCGTCGAATGTGTGAATAAGAGAATAGCATAGCAGCCCATGTAGGTCACCCAGCATGTCGGGCCCTAAAAGTATTCTTTAAGCCGAATAATAATGATTTTTTCATATTTTTCAGACTTTGATCCGTAAAAATTAGTCGGCACAGTTTTTTAAATTTTGGATCTGTAATCTCCTAAAATATTGACTTCCTTATTCTTTTTAAAAATAACTATTGAACGATATCAGTCGCTGTAGTATTCCAGTAAATATTATGAACTTTAGTGGACTGGATACACATTGCGATCACCGCAACACAACAACCCGCTTGCCCAGCAATTATGGGCATTTACCTCCTAATACGTTATAGTCTGAAAGCGGCGGACAGAAAAAGGGTCAACGCGTTTCAGATGTGGTGCTGGCGAAGAATGTTCCGCATCCCCTGGACAGCGCGCCGCACTAATATGTCGATCTCGGTCCAACCAGGTGTCCGAAGAACTACAGATGCCGACCCCTCTGGCCCTTCATCAAGCTCAAGAATGCCGTAGATGGAGACTACTTCAGCGACTACATCATGGCCATGATCCTCAGAAGTGAGAGGCCGACTTAAGGAGGAGGAGGACGTTATAGTCTAAGGAGAGCCCGTTGTCCAGCTGTGGACTAATATAGGATGATGAATTGATGATGTGTGTGTAACTTACTTTCCAGGGTTCGCCATGGCTTTGGTTAGAATCCAGGAGAAGTCCTGAAGATTTATGTTTTCCGTTACATAATTTCCCTGAAAAATAATAATATTATTCATCATCAGCTGGAAGACCTCCACTCTTAAGTCTTAAACACAAGCCTCCCCTAAAGATTGCCACAATGACCGGTCCTACGCCACCCGCATGCAGCGGACTTCTCCAATTGCCGTACTATGAGTTGGAAAGTAAAGGATACGTTAGGTTTTACTCGATACGTAATGCATTCTTTCGACTTGTACTGACATAAAGGTACATGCAGACCAAAAGAGCATTCGCTGTTCTATTCCCCACTCTACGAAATCAACGAATCACGTTTCGTGTAACGATCGAATTTCGAAGTAGGGGGATAGAACAGCCAATGCTCTCGTGGTCTGCATGCTATTGGAGCGAACGATGGTCTGTTTTACGTATCGAGTAAAACCTGACGTTACCGATACTTGCAAAGTCATGATGTGGCTACTAGTCATCAGCACACCTTGTGGCCTACCCAAGCTACGCTTTCCGGTACGTGGACGCCACTAGAAAACTTTTCCGCCCTTTGTTATTTTTTAATTCCCTTAAATTTCTTCCGTTTTAATATTTTATGCCACCAATTTCACGTTTTATCGGTTTTTGTACTAAACGCCGAATCCTGTCGGCGTCAATTGTATGATAACCAGAGATCGGACAAATGTGCGTCATTGTTCGCAAGAATATGGACATGACCCCAAAGTTAAAGTAGTTAATAATTAAAGTAGTAGTTAAAGTAGTAAGTTAAGTAACAAAATTTGACGCCCGAAAGCTGCTAGCTGCGATTAAAGACGGACAACTCAGTGGATTTCACTGAGTTCATTTGACACGCTAAGTAGATACGTTTGTTGACCTATGGTATATATGACATCTGTGATTTAATCTAATTTGCTAAATGGTGGTCGACAATACTTACAGGAATAATCATGCAATCGTTGTTTAACTTCATGTTGACTACTCTGACCAGCTGATACGATATGGGGTTGTAGCAGTCGATCCTGTCCATTTTGAAGATCTCTTTCTGTTTGGATCCTCGCAATTGGATGATTTTCAAAGTCATCTGAAAATATGATTGTACAAAGAACATCTTGAATCGGAACTTGTGGCCTTGTTCACGATTATCACTCATATGTTAACGACAACCGGGTCTTAATCGCGTAAACATTAGTAAATTGTGCATCTAGGGAGGTAAGTACGGTATTACTAACGAGAGTGTTAGAGGCCCGACGCCGTACAAGGGCTTTTAATGACTCGAGTTAGTATTCAGCTTACCGACAGTGATGCATACAATATTTTTCATCACACTTGCGAGCGAAAAAAATAGTTTTAAGACAAAATATTATTAAATGACGTACTAACATTTCTATTACTCCCTAGAGAATTTCACTTATCTATTACTCCCGCTACACAGCAAGTGTGATGAAAACGTTTAATATTATCCTGACGTTTCGGGCATGATCTTACACCCATGGTCGCAGGCAGAATCGCCAGACCGGCGACCATAGGTGCAACGTCATGATGCCCCAAATGTAAGCATAATATTATTAAACGTAAGGACGTAAGGACCCGTTTATTATGTGCAGAGATCGGACAAATGTGCGTCATTGTTCGCAATAATATGGACATAACTCCAATTGAATAATTAATCATTTAATCAATTTCATAAAATTACATGTTTGACACCGGTAACTATGAACACATTTTTAAATAGTCACCTTAATTGAAATCAAATTTCAAGAAATTATTTGTTTAATTATTCATTTAATCAACTCCGGAGTCATGTGCATATTATTGCGAACAACGACGCGCATTAGTAGGGTGGATCGATTTTTTTATTTTTGGAAATTCATAAAATAATCTTTATGGATCGATACTTCGTGGCTAGAGAAACAAAAAATAGGTATTATGATCAATTTTGTATTTACTTTTATTTTGTACTTCGTTTATAGGCCCAAAAATCGACTCTATTTTTAAGGTTTTTTAAGAAAAGTCAGTAGTTCGTGGATATTTTCGGTTTTATTTTTATGTAGAAACAAAATAACATTATTTGTCATAAATTTAGAATTTGCACAATTTAATTATATGAAATTATAACCATTATCGGCAAAAACTGGTTTTCAACTTTGAGGCTCTTGGGGCAGTACTTGCCAAATGAATATCAGAAAAAGGTATATTGTTAAAGAATGTTACTTTTTACGACTATCATTCTATTGGCCGGTGGTTCCGAAAATCCGAAAAAAATTTTTTGTTTCATACTTCAATGTATGGACCAAAATTTTTTTTCAGGATTTTCTGAAAGGGCCGCGTATAGGAATAACCTGTCTAAAAAGTAACTTTTTTAACAATATATCTTTTTCCGATAATCATTCGGGAAGTACTGCCCCAAGAGCCTCAAAGTTGAAAATTATTTTTTGGAGATACTGCGAACAATTTTCATATAATTAAATCACACAAACCTTAAATTTATGGAAAACAATCTTATTTTGTTTATCCATAAAATTAAAACAGAAAATATCCTTACTCATCCGAGTTTTCTTAAAAAAACCTTAAAAATAAGGCCGATCTTCAGGCTTCTATATGGGGTCCATAATGATAAAATATCCAAAAATGGTCATAACATTTTTTGTTTTTCTAGTCGCGTAGTATCGATTCGTAAAGATTATTTTATGATTACCCGAAAATAAAAAAATCGATCCACCCTAGCGCATTAGTCCGATCTCTGATTATGTGTCATTCTTTGTGTGCAAATTAAGTGAACGCTCGAGCGAGCGGGGCGTGCGACGACGGGCGTTAAAACAAATGCAAGCGTATGCGCGCGGCCTGCTATGATATTCTCTTATTCACACATTCGACGATGCGTTCGTCAACGAGCTCGACGACAAGACAGCCTTCACTTCGACGTCGAGCGCAGCGCTGCGAAAAACGGTATTCACTAACGTAGAACAGCTCGTCGTCGAACTGTAGGCGGTAACTCTCGACGCAGTGTAGTTCCAGCTCACGCCGCATTCGTCGCCGAGCGCTAGTGTCGTTTAAAGTGCATTAAGCTACGTTCACATTTGTCTGTCGTGTCGTGTTATGATGCTCTCTGTCGTGATGGCTACCGTTCACATTTATATGACGTGCTATGACGCATTCTGACGCAATTTTATATAAGTTCGTTCTCAGCACTCGGATAGCTCACACGTTCGCAATGTTCTTTCAAGAATCATCCTATTCAGATTCCGATTTTGAAGATGAATTGCATTTATTGGCGCTGGCTACGCTTCTTAGAAAAGAAAAAAACAGAAGGAGGTACTGGATTCATCCAGTAAATAGAAAGAGAGAAACTAAAGGCGAATTTCATTGCCTCGTAGAGGAGCTTGAGAGTGATCCGAGTGATCCTGAAAATTTTCGTCAGTATTTTAGAACGTCGAAGGCACAGTTTGATTGCAGAAGACATAAAAAAAATACAGACAAAATTTCACAAGCCTATTGGTACAAAAAATGACATGATATATGTTTAAGGTAAGGTTTTTATAAAAAAAATATGAATTATTTTCCTCAGAAAATTGTGCATAAGCATCACGACACGACACTGGCGCGTTCACACTGCTGTGCCGTGTCGCTTCCCCGCCCCCCGTACCTCACCCGGTCTGACGCGGACCGGGATCGCTCGTGACGCGACACAACACACGCCGTCACAACACAGTGCGTCAGATAAATGTGAATGAAACGATATTAAATACTTGAAACCGATACCGTTCTGATGCGTCACAACACAACACAACAGACAAATATAAACGCGGCTTTAGTGAATACCATTTTTGGCTCGACGCTGCCGCAGCGCTGACACAGCGCTGATAGCAAGGCGGTTTCCTTAGTGAATAACACTGCTGAATGCAAGTCGTTCAAATCCCTTGAACGCTCGTCGCACGCTGCCCGCTCCGCTAAACGCTCCGCTCGACACTCAGGCCACTTATCTTATCTTATTAGCGGGGCCCTTACGGATACACTTCGACCCATTGGGATCTTTTGTGTAATTGCCTGTTTCGCCTACCCCAGGGATTGTTCTATCAACTCAATATGTTTGACGATGAACCCTAGCGGTAGCGTTTTGACCTCCTTCGGTTCCAGATAACCAGTTCCGAAGTCTTTCATCCTTTGTCTGGCGAGGGCATGACATTCGCACATCAAACTCACTGATGAAAATGAAACTGAAATTCAGGCCACTTACTGTGATAGGTCCAGCGAATCGTAACACGGTGAAATTAGTCACCACCACTTTAGTGAATTTGTTTATCTGTTTCACTCCGGTTTCGAAAGTGACTGTTGTTGGGTCTATTTGTTCATTAGGAACTTCGCATTCGCTTGAAGATATCAGTTTGACTTTGTATTTTTTCTGAAATAAGTAAAAAATAGTATGGCGGGAGACTAAACGACATGACTGGACGATTTAGATTCGTAAGAGAGAAGGTGGTTACAACATAGATGAATTTCGATATTAAAATAAAATAAAATAGATGACTTAATGACACGATACAAGTGTTTTGCCAGATCAAATGTTTAGTAAAAAAAGTAATCCCGACCGATTTTAACAGTGTATTCGTGACCAGATTTAGAAACTATAATGTCCTTTAAAACTTTTCTGGTTATAGCCTAGTTTCAGAGTTATTACTAATTGAAAAAAAATTTAGTTGTTAGTGCCAAACGTTTTTTTAACGGCATTGGTGCCATTATGGAGAATAGTCTCACTAACCTCAAATGATGTAGATGAATGTAATGTCAAATGTAGATGTCAAAAAGTGAGAAACAAAACCTTTAAAAATTAGGTTTTTGTAAAAAAAAGTTAACACTGATTTTTAGTGCCAGTTTTATGAATAACATTTACTTTTCATGTTAAAATACATTCAAAAATAGTAAAAAACATCAATAATGCGTGGTTAAAATCTTTCGAGTTATAAGAGCCCACGGTGTATACAGCTTATTTTGGTTATTAGGACCATCTTACAGCCAAAAGTGTTGAACATCGGTTCCATATTTAATTATTTTAAGAAACTTGGCTGATTGTTTTATTGGAGTACTAGCGACCCGCCCCGGCTTCACACGGGTACACTACAAATAAAAGCCTTCCTCTTAAATCACTTTTTTTTATGTGACTATGGTAGACAACTGAGCTCTCAGCCCACGTGATCGAAAGCGGGAACCGAGGCCCATGGACATAGTGACCGAAAAATCGCCTGTGCGCTGCCTACCCTGAGGACTTAGATGGATTGCCTCTATCTATGCCAGTAATTACACCGGCTATCTTACCCCCAAACCGGAACACAGTACATAACTATCTATTAAAAACCCGTAACAAAATCCGTGGCGTAGTTTTAAAAATTTAAACATACATAGGGATCTACGAACAAATAAAACATGGAAGCAGCACGCCATACTAAATTGTCTTTCAAAAACGATTCTGAATTTAAGTTGACAAGTGTCACCCCCTGTTCAACGCATCACGGCAATGAATTTGCATGTCAACCTATAAAAACTTAAGCCGACATTTAAAATAGTTGTGATTGGTCCATCAAAGTTATGATTGGCGATATTCAATAAACATTTGTCAAAGACGTTGCGCCGAAATATGCGTGGGGTCACGAAAAGCGCTATGTCCTGCCCATCTTGGCACAAAGGAACAATCGGTTTTGGGGGCATTTTTGAGCTGGCGTTAGACGTCCATGTTATATAATTATGGTCGCAGATAGGGATATAGGGACAGAAAAAGGACTTTGTTTTATACTATGTAGTTATACTCGTAGTAATTGTATACTTACTAATCCAAAAACACCAATTATAAACACACAGAATATAAAAGTAAAAAAGAACTGACGTGTCATCGTCACTATAGTCCTCCCACACGCGATGTCAGATAAACTGTTGATCACAAAATGATTGGCTCATTGTCTATTGACCTTATATCATTAATGATTATATTTTGACGTAAACAAAATAATTATTGGGGAAACTTGTTAATGATATTTTGGTAATAATGTAAATGCATATCATCACATCATCAGCATCTGTCAGTCCACTGTTGGACTTAGGACTTTCGTTAGACACAGAATCCGCGTTAAATCGGAATCTAAAAATATAGATACACTAGATCTAGATCAAATCCGGGATCAATTGATCACGTCGATGTAATCCTTTTGAGTTATCGCGGCAGCCGGCGCCGCGCGCTACTATTGGTACTCGTCATCATCATCATCATATCAACTGAAAGACGTCCACTGCTGAACATAGGCCTCCCACAAAGATTGCCACAATGACCGATCCTGCGGCACCGCATCCAGCAGACTCCTGCGACCTTCACCAGGTCATGAGTACTTGGTAAGTAGATGTGTTTTGTGAAATGCATGAACATTGTGATACAATAGTAGAAAAATGATGAACACGAGACAATCCAGCCTACAGGTCTTACAATATGTTTAGTAACGATTTGAAGTAAATACACAGATGTCATATATACCATAGATCAAGCAAACGTATCTAGGTACTTAGCATGACAAATGAACTCAGTGAAATCCACAGAGTCCGTCTTTAATCGCAGCTTGTAGCTTTCGGGCGTCAAATACAAAATAGTACCTACATTGTGTATTTAGGGCGGTAAGTAAGAATTTGCGAACGAGTGTGAAAGTAAAGCCCAAGCCGAAGGCGCGGGCTTTACTTCACACGAGTTCATAATTCTTGTACCGCCCGTGGTACACACAATGTTTTTCATCACACCTGTAATGCAAAAAAGTAAATAAAACAATATATTTTCACAAAACTACTAAAATGGTCTAAATCAGGGATGACTTAATTTCATCATTTTCATAAAAGGAATCTCGGCGCGGCGCGCGGCGTGCGCCGGACCGCGCTAGTGCGACGTAATGTTGTATGAAAATCCTTAACGGCCTACTAGGACGTAATGACGCACCTACGGCGCGCATCACCGCAGCGTATTGGCGCACTTACCGAACAGGTGTGATGAAAACATTAATAATGCCTCTTTCAGTAATATTAATTGCAACAACACAAAAAAATATGAATACTCAAGGGCCTGAGACATATTTAAAATCATAGGCAAGTAACAACTTCAGTAGAAAATCTGACACGCTCGGCCGCCATACAAATTGAACTTGTTTCTTCTATCCAAATCTAATTCTGTGAGTAAATAATTAAAACGACACAGTGTAGGTATACCAAATACCAAAACATACCCATCTTCAGTTACAAAACAAAAGGATATTACAACGTTGCTTTAAATGCAAGCCATAAAGCCAAGTGGGATCAAAATACGCGAAGTGTATGTAAATTTGTACAAAAAATGGAATTATGCGCAGCGGGACAAGCGCTGGCAAAAACGAGCGTATTTAGAATACATTTTAATAAAGTGTTCTGTAAAAAATATCCGCATCCGTTTCAGAGAGAACTATGGTATAAATTATTATACAGTAAATATACAGGGCGTCCCAAAGTTATGGGACATGAAGGGGAAGTAACTTAAATATCGTAGATAGGATATTTTATTTTGCAGCTGAAAGATGACTTTACTTTTTTGAAAATTAAATAATGCTGCATAAATAAAATCCAAAAAAAAATTGCTTTTTCTAGGCATTAAACCTACTTTAATACGAAAAATTTTTATTTCGTAATTTTATGATGTCATTCGAAAGAATGGATAAAAAAAATTTTTTTCTTAAGAATCATAGTATCTAAAACTAAAAGAATAACCAAACAAGTTTGGTTAAAAATTCGAAATAAATTGTAGTTGGTTCGATTTCCGGTTGAAGCAAGTAATTTTTCGAAAAACTTTGAATGCACTATTATTACCTACTAAATTTAAAAAATAACATTAATTCTTCTTTCAGCAAAATACACTATCTACGATATTCAAGGTACTTCCCCTTCATGTCCCATAACTTTGGGACGCCCTGTATACAGGATAGAAAGGAACGACGATCCTACACGCTACCGACCGAGTCTACCAAGAATAAACTTAATATGGAAAAGTGCATTTTTCATGTACGCTTTCGATGTCGGTCCCATACTGAAAGTTCGTTGTAATCGTTGGAAGACTCGGTCGGTAACGGGAAGGATCCTCGTCCCTTTCCAACCTGTATGTGCATAGCATGTTCAACTCTCTCGCACAACGCTTCAGAATTGCGATACAGCGAGGAAATGCCGCCAGCATCCTCGGTACAATGCCACAAGGGCCCTTCTTCGATACAGGTACTTAAAGGATGTACCAATAAAAAGCTATAAATTTCAAATAATAAAATCGGATCCATATAAAAGTTAGGTATAGGTTTTAATCTTTGGAAATTAACTTAGCTGGTTGTAGTAGTTTTGAGTCACTACTGCATTTCAGGTGCTCACAGAAAGACATAAATCGTTCAATCAATCAAGATAAAAAAAAATACACCTTGCATGTCCACCAATAGGTAGGTATGTATCATCGTGTAGGTAAGGCGGGGTAAGATGAAACTTTTCTTAATGGGGTAAGACACGAAGTCGTCCTTCTCGCACAGCGTCTGCAGGTAGTTTATTGTTTAACCCCTTTAAAAAAACCATCTTACCCCACCTTACCATACACCATCTACCTGTGTGTGTATACATCTACCTGTGAAAGAAATATGTACTGAATACTAAAAGTTAAATCGCACCAATGGTAGCGCCCGATGGATTGCGAAAACTTACTTTTAGCTCTCGGAGTCTCAAACGATTTATTTGGACGTAATCATTCGTTATAACTAATATCATATCATACATCCAGCCTTTGTTCGACGATTTTACAATTTTAAAAATATATTTTATAAGACTTATAAGTAACGTGAAAGTCTTAAATATTTAAATATTAAGCGAAATGGGTTAGGTACTCACGTATTTAAGTCGATAATTTATTGCTCGACATGTTTCGATCCATTTAAAGGATCCTCGTCATGATTGATACACCTTGGACTTTGTTTGCGAGTACACCACGATTAGTACTCTCTAAATAGATCGAAACATGTACTCGTAGAGTAATTATCGAGTTTAGGCCATCGCGCTCCCTCCCATAAATGCCAGTGCAATCACGATAGAATGCATTAAGTTGCATTCAGACCAAACGAACATTCGCTATTCTAACCCCCCACTCTCCGAAATTCGATCGTTACACAAAACGTGATTGGTTGATATCGTAGAGCGGGGGATAGAACAGCGAATGCTCTTTTGGTCTGAATGCACCTTTACGTATCGAGCAAACCCGAACGTCCTTTACTAAATCCTTTACTTCCTCATGGTACGGCTACAGTACTGCAATTATTTCTCTCCGAACACAAACTAAAGCACTCAGACGTCAACAATCTAGCGCCAACCAATTGCGCGAGGTGTTCGCCGTTTAATGAACTTAGCCGGTCCACCGCTTACAAGGGTTTGTGGTTAGTTTTTCTTGCTATTCGACGAGCCAAATTTTCGGTTGAATAAATTCTGCTGGATGCAGTTGGACCGGTCATTGTGGCAATCTTTGGGTATCCCATAATGTCGATTTTAACAGATGTGTTTACCATAGAAAAAATCAACTGCGAAAGACTCTGGTTGTCACGGTATTCGAACTCGCTTCCTCTGGTTTGCCGGTCCAACGTGCTTCCAATTAATCTTTGGGGATGTTCAGCAGTCGTCTTTCGGGTGATATGATGATGATATTGATAAAAATATTAAGTAACAGCCTTTAGAACTTGCGAAGGCTATATACAATTATACATTGTACCCACGAGGAAAAGATAAAAACTCATATTTCTGAGGAATAATTTAAAATGTTCCATTTATTGTGTGGTTTTGTTTCTACATTAAAAATATTTTTATTAGTGAAACTAGCATATGAAAACCAATACGTATGAAGGCTTTTTTCCATATTGTCTTGAAAAGATTATAAGGGTGAAGATGAACTTATCAGCGTGCGTACGCATTTTGTCTAATAAAATTGGCCGTTTAGTACCTATGAAACGTGTAAGCATGCGTACGCGTGCGGAAAGCTGGACGCGGTCCCATACTAAACAGACATTTTCTACAGACAAAATGCGTACGCATGCTGATAAAAATGTGTCTTCACCATAAGTCGTCTAGGGCGATCGTCAATTTTACATAGGATAACTAGGTGGTGAATGGTGAATGATAATGATGCTCAAGCAATGAAAAAAAAGTAAGTATGCGCAATTTAAATCCGTGGGTCCCAGAAATATGAGAAAAATCATGATTTATATTGACATTAGGCTTATAGAATACTCTAAAATTCTTTTATTGAATGTCATTTCTCACATTCTCTCTTGAAAGATCTTATCTTGGCACGTGATACGAGTAGTATACAGGGTTGCCAGTGTGCAGTGCCAATTAGTATAATGTTTTCATGCATGTACTGTTACCGGTGTCACTTGTTAGTTTTAAGAATAGTCTTAGGCACTGGTCTCACCGCGAGCTACTAAGCTATGAACTATCGGCTATAAACACCAACAAAAGATACGCACTCCCGTGTAAATAAAAGAGACACGGCGATACTCGCCCAGCTATCAGCTATTACCGCCGGGCGAGGGGTGCGCCAAAGTATTTATAAAATTGCAACTTAGATTATTGGAACTCCGAAAATTTTTCTTATACAATTTAACATCATAATGATCGGTATTTAGAAGTAATCTTTGTTCATAATTATCATCACTTAGAATTATTTATGTTCATAATGTTGTTTTTCATATATATTTTTAGTAATAACTTTTATGTTTATATAATTTTTCACTATACTTATTGTATGCTATATAATCTAATGTTATATTTATTTTTATCTGTACTGGTTTTATGTATGAATTATTTTTGTTTAACAGCTACCTGCACAAATCAGGTTGTGGCAGAGTACTGTACTAAACGGGTTCCCTCTATCTGGCATTACTTTTTTTGGCCGAAACGCTTAGGACATGACTTGGCATAATCTATTTTGGCATCATCTTAATGAGGCAGAAACATCACTTGGCATAAATAACAATATTTCGAACATTATTTTGTCCGAAACTATCTTGGCATATCATTATTTACGCCGAGTGTTATAAGACAGAAATTAGATTTGAATTTTTTTTTTGGGCATATAGCCACATGTTCGAAACTTGCATTTTTCGTCAGGCAGAATTTGTTGTGAGGGTGAAAATTTCTGCAGTGAGCGAGCGAAGCGAGCGAACAAAACCTTCCGGGGCAGATCCGACTCGGATAGGTTAGGTTAGAAGACTGAGGCGGGAGCTTTGCTCCCGCCTTAGTCTTCGAGGTTATTTTTTTTAGCAACCTAGAAAGTACTCAGCTCAGTAACACAGTAAGTAACAGAATATTACTACAATACAACCTCGATTATATTGAGAGGTTCTGCACAAAGCCCATTATTAATACATAGTTTGTCATATAGAATTATTCATAAAATAATTATACCACGACAGGGTAAACCTAATGGGAAAATGTTTATAAATAAACAATTTATTTCAAATAACTTTATGGGTATAGATTAATCTACTTGACGACTTTAGGAGGATAAAATTTCGAAATAAAAATCGTTATGAACATTGTAGGTACAAGTATAATTTTTAGTAAGAAAAAAAGTATGAGATAAAATTTTCGGAGTAATGATGATTATGAGTAAAAAACGGTATTAGTAAAAAAATATTCGAAGAAAAAATTGTATAAGTGCCAATATGGACGAGTATCGCCGTGTCTCTTTTATTTACACGGAAGTGCGTATCTTTTGTTCGTGTTTATAGCCGATAGTTCATAGCTTAGTAGCTCGCGGTAAGACCAGTGCCATAAGTTTATTATTATTTTTTTGTTTTGGTTGCCCTGAAAATCATCGTCGTGGCAACCTAGCCATGACACATGCTGAGTGGCAACCTTTTTGGTGTGTTTATTTCTTTTTATTAATTTCTTTGTAAATGTACCTATTTAATCGCCAAATAAATAATATGCTATTCTATTCTATTCTATTCTTAAAAGAGAACTATTTTAAACATACTCCCAGCCGTTTTTGAATAACTACGGAACCTTACACTGAGCATGGCCCTACATGCTCTTGGCCAGTTTTAGTTCCTACTGCTACTACAGGTTTCCGAGCATTCAGCATATAGATATGTTTGTCTTTTATTTAAAATTCGTAAAGCAAATACGCGCTTGATTTCGCCCTGCATTGGTGCCAATTGTTTTTTATTGGTCGACAAAAAATCATGAACGCTACCGTATCTCACACCGTTACGAGCCGCCATTTCAATAAATGTATTGAATCAATAGAACGTATTATAAAATATACTATATTTATTATAAGAGAAAGTAATAAAACAATAATAATAACACTAAAATCTAATATTAAATATCTAGATAAAAAAACATATTAAAAGTTTATACACCGTGTTTTTATTGATTTCCTTTAAATTGGACAGGTTACTTGGAACATTAATAGAAGTTGCCTGGTATATCGGCTTTTGTTAATTTCGAAAAAATATTAATGTTATAAATATAATAATTGTAATGGTAAGTGTGAGAGAACCTTAAAAATAAGATCTCGGGCGACTGACGGCTGCTGACGGCACATGTCAAAACAAGTAATTTTAGGATTTAATAAAGGTTGCAATACACTTGTTCAGTCATTAAACTTATTTTTTTAATAACTCAATAACAGTAAGAGTTAAGAGACTAGTTTCTTAGAGAAATAGATAATTTTTGACCAAAATAAGCTTCCCTTTAATTTAACGGAAATCAATAAAAACACGGTGTATATACATACTTACATATAAAAAACGTGGTCCAACTCCGAGTCCGACGGTAATGCGCCCAGAAGGCTGGCTGCATTTCCGCGCTGAATAGCAATGCTCAGGCGCTGAGCAAGAAAGGAGCCAGCTATGCTATTCTCTTATTCACACATTCGACGCTGCGTTCGTCAACGAGCTCGATGACGAGACAGCCTTCACTTCGACGTAGAGCGCAGCGCTGCGAAAAACGGTATTTACTAACATGGAACAGCTCGTCGTCGAACTGTAGGCGGTAACTCTCGACGCAGTGTAGTTCCACCTCACGCCGCATTCGTCGCCGAGCATTAGTATCGTTTAAAGTGCATTAGTGAATACCATTTTTAGGCTCGACGCTGCCGCAGCGCTGACACAGTTAGCAAGGCGGTTTCCTTAGTGAATAACACTGCTCTCTGGTCAGCGGTAGCTTCAATCAAGCGCTTGCCAAGCTCCTTGAAAATTGAGTGGGCTCCAGTTCCCCAAGGTCCGAGGGTCTAATATACTTGATTATCAGTTTTAATTTATTATTTTCTTTAATAATTATTTTTTTATTAATTGTAAGTATGTCAAACAAAATAAATTAAACTCCTAGATTTATCATCTAGAAAAAAAAAATCCTCGATTATTATTTATTACGTTAGAGATAATTTATAGAAACGATGTGCAATTCCACACTGTACTTAATAGTAACTTGTGTTGTCTACCCGTAGATTGCAAGAAAAATGTTCGTAATTAATGAAAACAAAAGCAAACGTCTAAATGTTTGTGCTACGAAGTTTTTTGTGTAATAACTTCTGGTACTTCAAATTTTCGACGAACAATCAACAATATGAACCTATGTCTTTTAATTTTGCCTCCTTTTACTACTGCCGTTTGCTGGACAGAGTATACCACATAGTTTGTATGACTAACTTTCGTAACACAATTGACGCGATCGTCATTGTTTTGATTAACGCCTTAAATATGTGTTTTTTTTAATCAACCCTTAACACGCTCATAAGCATACCTGGGATAACTGGGGGCAAGTTATAGGGATTTGATATCGATTAAAAAGATGTCGATATAATTATAATAAAAGATGTGCTTATTGAACATTCTCGACAGTACCTACAGAGGTTTGATGGCATATCTGATATCGGGCCTCTTCAGATAGTAAAAGTATGCAGATGTCATTTTAATCAAAATGACAATTTAAATATTGATATTTTAATATTAATTGTATATTTTGAAAACTATTTTAAAATAAACGCGTAACGACCCGTTTAAATTTTGTTTTTATTTTAATTGATGAGTAAGTACCTAATATTTATTTATGCCGAATAATATTTTGATGTTGTCATTCAATATAACATCGATATATTTTTAGTCGATAAAATATTTTGCTACATCACTTTCGTATAAATGCCCCGAGTTATCCCAGGTATGCTCATAAGCATTATATTTCAGAATTTTCTCAACTTTTGTGGTGTCATCTTTTGGCTAATAGCAAACCTAATTGCAAAGATATAAGGTTAAGAGTGCATATTTTCATACCACCACTATTGTTCCACTGTTGTTGCAAGATCTGAATATTGCGTTAATGTTGTAGTAGGTATAAATAAGCCCGTTTGCAGTTTTTCTATGAAAAATTACACTATATTGATTGAAACTTTCACGATTATCACTCATATTTTAAAGGCAAACGGGTCTTAATCGCGTTGTTATATCAGAAACATCAGAATATAATAAAAACGTAAGTTTACGCGATTAAGACCCGTTTGTCTTTAAATATTATAACAACTGCCATACAAGAAAAAGTAATTTGTGAGAGATTAAAATTATATTTTTTTGTTCTTTGGTTGAACGATCGAAACCATTCATTCTGTTTTTTTAGTTACAATTTAATTATTCAACAGACTTGCCTTAATGCCCATTAAAATTTCATGCCCAAAAATGTAATACTTATTGCCTAGCCACGTCATTGGTCTAAGACGACCGGCTGCAAGCGAATGCATAAATTGGAGCGAGAGGCTGATATCGGAACTCCCTCTCTCACGTATGGTTTTCCGTCCCACCGGTCGCCTTAGACCAATGTCGTGGCCGCGGCATAAGGCGACCGGCCCATGTCGGCATCCCTCTACAACTTATGGATTCGCACGCCGCTGGTCGCCTTAAGGTGCGTTCAAACTAAAAGAGCATTCGCTGTTCTATCCTCCCACTCTACGAAATTCGATCGGTACCTACACAAAACGTGATTGGTTGATTTCGTAGAACGGGCGCTAGAACAGCGAATGCTCTTTTGGTTTAAACGCACCTTTAGATCAATGTCGTGGCCGAGCATTTAGGCCAATGTCGTGGCCAGGCCATTATGCCGCGGCTTTTGTTCGCATTTTCGAGATTTTTATACATATGTCTGAACTGAAATATGTAACAGGACGGTGTAACGGCATTCGATTTAAAAGGCCCAATTTATCAAACACCGCGCGCGATGAGAGATGCAAATTTAATGTCCGTCATACGTCAGAGTACGGACCAATGTGTTCGCAAAAACAGCACTATATTACCTCGCTAGTAATACAAGGGCTCAACTTTTCTACTTTTAAGGCCTCTTACGACTTTTTCGTTTTAAAGGTAGGGTATTACGCGAAGCAAATCAAATTACGTGAATATATTTTCGCCGGCGAATTGTTTTGTGAACGGTGTGATGGAGGGTGAAAATTTGGTGGTACCGAAAGTTTTTTTTAATTGAGATACGGATTTTCGACGTTGTTTGGTTGAGCTGTAGTAAAAATATTGTAGTTGAGTGTACCGGTTATTTGATATCGTCACCGAGGCGATTAATTATTATCTAAATCCACTTATAAAAATATATTACTACGTTCTTATTTTTTTAACTTATATTTTTTTTAATTCCGTTAAATTTAATAGGCCACTTGGTACGTTAATAATAAATAATAATAAAATTGATTTATTTCAGGTCACACAACCTAGTACATAAAACACAATACAAAATTTATTAATAACAATAAATCACTAACTTAACCTGACATGCATAGTGATGCATGTCAGGTTAAGTTAGTGATTAAGTTAGGTTAAGTTAGTGAACTTAACCTAACTTAACTTTATTGGAGCAACTTGGAATATTACTTTTAGTCGAATTCTAAAAAACTTTTTTTTTATCGTTTTCATACATAATAAATGAACTGGTAAATGTGAGAGAACCTTAAGAATAAGATCTCAGGTGACTGACGGCACATGTCAAAATAAGTAACATTAGGATGTAATAAAGGTTAATACACTTGTTCAGTCATTAAACTTATTTTTTTAATAGCTCAATAACAGTAAGAGTTAAGATACTAGTTTCTTAGGCAAATTGATTATTGATTTTTTCTATGGTAAGCACATCTGTTACGACATTGTGGGATTATCCGCATTGTAAAAAAGTAACACCAACATCAATTTGTTTAATTATAAAACAAATTGATGTTTCCTAATCATGAATTGATTACAGCGCCCTCTATAGCAAATTCAACGCAACGGAGAGTTGTCGAGTTTGCGGACGATTGTGGTAGACACACGTCTTTGAGTGGCTTAAGGTTGTAGTACCTTCCAAACATTACGTACAGATGTCGCTAGTGATTAGCTTCACAATACCATTGACTAAATTCGCTGTGATCGACGGAAGGTAGTCTGGTGTAATTGGAAGCACGTTGGACCGGCAATCCAGAGGAAGCGGTTTCGAATCCCGTGACGACCAGAGTCTTTCGCAGTTGATTTTTTCTATGGTAAGCACATCTGTTACGACATTGTGAAATTGATTATTTTTGACCTAAATAAACTTCCCACTAATTTAACGGAAATCAATAAAAACACGGTGTATATTTATTCAGAGTAAAGAAGTACAGGAAGGGCAGACAAGTTTAACATATCTGATTAAGATAAATTTATTATACAAACTACAATTATACTAAAACGAATTCTTATTACACAGAATAAAAGTGCACTGGGACATATGTATTATTCAAAATTTGTATATACACCTTATTGTACCCTTGACTATACAGATGGTGTTTTTTTACGCACTAGTGCGAGAAGCGGTATTTTTCTTGTCACGTGGAAACTTCGGACTTCGTCTGTACTGCAAAACGTCGTACAATACACGTGCGAAACAAAAATTTGTAACTCGTGTGGATATAAAACTCTCCCTTCGGTCGTGTTTTAATTTATCGCCACTCGTTTCGAACTCGATTTTTCGAGCCAAGGCTGCTGTTCCTGACACGATTCGCCCACAAATCTTGACATAATTATCAGACCTCGGAATTCTGGTAGCATTTTTGAGCTGTCAAAGGGACTTCTCGTTTATCGACTACCGATTATAATTATGTATATCGATAAATACAGAATACAATGTAAAATAATTATGATTACAAGTATAAGATAACAATAGGCGGTCTTATCGCTCATGGGCGATCTCGTTTAGATAACTTTTGAGTGGTTGAACACGTTAAATAGAGATTTGCAATGAAAGCAATGAAAAATTAATAGTTAACAATTTTACATTTAATCAGTTCAGTAAAGTTCAGTGATTTAAGCATTTATCAATGTCATTATCACATCACAATCCACAAATATTAATAAGGATTATTAAAATATTATTATTTTAATTTCTATTTATAATTTCCTAAAAGTTGATATCCAAAGGTTATCTAAAAGAGATCGCTCATTAGCCATAAGACCGCCTGTTGATTACTTCTATTTGTAATCATAATTATTTTACATTGTATTCTGTATTGATTGATGTCCATATGTATAATCGGTAGTCGATAAACGAGAAGTCCCTAAGACAGCTGATAATTAAATACATTATACTGCCTACGATTTTAACCACATCGGCTTTTAAGGTAGACTTACTCTGTCCTTCCGTTTGCTATAAAAAATACAATAAAATCTACCACACCTGTCATCCACTAAATCTGCGATAAATTCGTCCGAATAAAAGGGACCTCTATAAAAAATTATGGCGGTCTATTTCAATTTCCGGAGATCAGTTTATGTCGCATATTAGAATTACTCGTATATTCGGTCAGTATTTATTATTGTCAGCCTCCGTAGCCTAGTAGGTAGTGACCGTTTTTGTTGTAGTATAAAAGGTCCTGGCAGAATATCAGCGATGTGGCATGCTGCATGCTGCATCATTATGCTGAAAAACACCCATTTTCTGCCACGACACATGGCTTTATTGCTAAGTTATCCTAAGTTGCATGTTTTTGTGTACCTAATTTATCTTTATTACATCGCTTTTTTACCTACTACTGATTGTGAACGCCATGTATGTTGTGGTGTGGACATGAATATTTTTTTTTATCTATCTATTTATTTATTTATTTAACCTTTATTGCACAAAAGAAAAAACTTGACGTACAAAAGGCGAACTTAATGCCATAAGGCATTCTCTACCAGTCAATCTATCTACCGTGCTTATGAAGCTGGAGGTTGCGGGTTCGAATCCCTGCGAGGCCTTTATTTGTGTATTTATTTATTACAAATATTTGTTTCTTGGTAGTGCCTGTGTAGGTAATTAAGTATCTATACATATGTACACGGTAAAAACAGGTCACTTCAACTAAAACAAATTTCTTCAATGCTAAGCAAATATTTTTAATCTAAGAATATGATCCTCTCCCTAGAGCCGTAAAAAAATATTTTCTTAAAAACAGATTAATTTACTCTCAGTATTTGCTTTTTATACCAAGATAGTATAACTTGAATACAAATAAACAAAAATCAAAATAAGAATGCTTTATCTAATTACTTTAAAATTAGTTTACTTTACTTCAAGAATCACAATTACTTCAATAAGAAAAGATGAAATCAAACTAAAACAATGTCACAACAATCAATAATATGTATCTTGCAAACAGAAAATTTTCTTGAATTAAACATTTTATGACTTTTTGTTATAAGACAAATCAGTGATCTTGGGCATAACGCCCATATATCTTATAATAAGCATTTTACTCTTGAAACCAGAATATAATTGAAGAAAAATGAATTTTTCAACTGAGAAATGCTACAGTCAGACTGGTACAAATATATTTTAAGATAATACGTTTTTGATTTGATTCCAGTAAATATGCTAAGAATATATGTTTTCTCAAACAAAGATATCCTTTTTATCTGTGTAAGTATCTATTATACACGGTGGAATTTAATCGGTGAACAGGAACCCATTTTTCTAATTCAGTAATCGATGGCGGTCACGTTTATGTAGTACTTAAGTGGAACCAAGTTTTTTTTCTAGCATATTTTTTTTTATGTTGAAATTAAAATTTATTATCACCCTATTAATGGTTTAGTCTGAAAAGTTTAATACCTCTTTTCAAACTATCAGCCATAGAAACTTAAAACATAAATGAGCAATAACCACTCACATGCTTTAATTTTTGCGATAGATATATGTAAAATAAGAGCGATGCATAGCTGATAGTTTGAAAAGAGGTATTAAACTTTTCAGACTAAACCATTAGTAGGGTGACAATAAATTTTAATTAAAGTTTAATTTCAACATAAAAATTTGTTATGCTAAAAAAAAAACTTTGTTCCACTTAAGTACTACATAAACGTGACCGCCATCGATTACTGAATTAGAAAAATGGGTTCCTGTTCACCGATTAAATTCCACCGTGTATATTAAATCGTCGCTTGGTACCCACATCATACCTAGTGGGACTGATTAGTGGGATAGATTTGTGTAAGATGTCCCAAGTTATTTATTTAATGTTTCATAAAACGCACGGCTGCTACGCAGCGGTCGTGGGTTCAATCCCCGGCTCGTACCAATGAGTTAAAAAAAAACTTACGTACGAAATATCATTTTGATATTCACAGGAAGTCTACGAAGAAGTTTAAGGGTAAATGTGAAGTCCCCAACAAGTACTGGGCCAGCGTTGGGACCACGCAAAATAGGCACGTTTGATGTCTAGTTGCGGAAAAAATGGCCAGAATACAACAACAACATTATTCAATGTGTATTTATTTTTGTTTTTGGATGTGTATGTTCATTGATTTCTGGGATAGGTTAAGATCAGTGGGGATTGGTTCAATAATTATTTAGAGTCCATGAAATAAAACTTCAGAATGTTTTGATTTTGACTTATGATACCTTTGTAAGATTTCGTTGTAATAGTACATTAAGATACAAGTGCGTATACAATTAAGTTAGAAATGAGTGGCGCTAAAATGCGACCAAAGAGAGTGTCTTAAAACGACACGAGTTACGAATTTCCTTTTTGCACGTGTATCGTACGACGTTTTTCAGTACCGATGACCCTCCGAAAATTCAACATGACAAATAATTAGCTACTTCTTGCATTCGTGCTTAAAAACACCATAAAAGTAGGTTTCCAGTGCAGATGGTGCTTTTTATGCACTAGTGCGAGAAGTGATTCATTCCTTGAAGTCACGTAAGGCATAAAGGGGGACCTTTTTGCCAGCTTTCTTTATCCGCACAGTACTTTTATAGCAGCAAAGTATTTGTATAAAAATAAACTTGCAAAATGCTCTAACTTGCAGTGTTAAGATATTGCACTTTAAATTGAAATGCAAGTACAGTAATCCCCAAGCTAAATGAGTTGTTGCAAGTCTGAAAACCTATAAATCGATCTAAACTTGGACTAGTCTAAGTCTTGAGTGATATTGCTATCTATCAATACAATTTTGGAGTGTTTCAAGTTAGAGTTATAGTTTGACTAGGGTTTTCTTCGCTTGAGGCAAAGCAGAGAGAATCGTGATATATTTTTCTTACGCTAATGGGTCAAAATTCTTTTCGTTGTCTTATTTTGTGTCCCTAAAAACGTGACGCAGTGTTGATTTTTATATGAAATGATGTTTCGTTTTCAATTTCTGATGTATGGTTTAAAATCTAGCGTGAAAAAGAAATACTTATAATTGCACCGGATTTTTTTAATGTAGGTACTGAGTCGAAACAGCAACTAAAAGCGTGACAGAGTGGTATGAAACAAGACAATGAAAATAATTTTGACCCTAATATATAATTATGTCCTGTCAGCCTATATAGCCTAGTTGGTAGTGAAGCTGGAACCTGCCTACGAAGCTGGAGGTTCCGGGTTTGAATCCCGGCGAGGGCATTATTTGTGTCTTTATTTATCACAGATATTTGTTCCTTGGTAATGGCTGTCTATAGTGTCTATGTATTTAAGTATAGATACTTATTAATAGATATATCCATATAGATATGGATATATCTATTATATATGTATATCGTCGCTTGGTAACCACATCACAGTTTACCGTGGGATTAGGTCGATTTGTGTAAGATGTCCCAGTATATTTATTTATATTATTAACTACCTCAAAAAAGAGAATCCTATATTATGGTTTCTGTTCCTGCAGTTTTTGCTAAATTTGGTTCGAAAGGCATTAGAAGTGTTATTTGTTTTCTATGTATTTAAGTTTCTATCTATTTTTCCATTCGCCATCGCCAGTAGAAAACGATATTAATTTAAAGAAACCTAAAAACTTGCATTTTTTCATAATCACGCACTTTCAGAACACAATAATTATTGCTCGTATCACCAACTTAAAACCTTAAACGTTGAGTTCACATACATTTTTTTAGTTACTATTATTTATATATGTATAGCTTTTATTGGTACTAACCTAAAGATAAATCTGCGCTCAGCGAATGTGTTTCACAATATGTGCCAAAGACAACAGAATATTCAATAGCAAATATCAGCCATTTCTTTGATTTTTTTTTCGCGCGCACGGAATACAGTCTCTTTATTGAATTATTTCGAAATTCATACACCAAGCAATACTAGCTTTCACTTACTTCACAGAAAAGGGAACCGCTTCACACAAATCAAATGAAAATTATTAACAAAGGTCTAAAGGTCAGACTTGCAAAGAGTTGACGCGCGAAACATCTGTTTAAAAAGTTTCCGCGAAACCATAAAGTTTCGCGGCATTTGAATTCCGCCATTCAAATTTGGAACACGGGCTTCGTTTGGGAAAGTGAAATTTAACGAACGAAAGGAACTTTATTTATTCTGTTCAGTTCCTTTAAGAGAAAACGGCAGAATTAAGATGGGAAAGTAATATACAATAAAGAACTTGCGACAAGCAATGTTTAGAATATTTTAATTTCATGCTGTTTTTATACATTTTGGATACCTTTTTAACAATTTTAAAATTTCGTCTCTACACACCAATTTACGACAATGCAATACACAGATCAGGAAAAATCAAAAGTAAGTACATACTTCGTGTACTTAGATCTAATTAGTGTTGATCCTAAAAATCTACTCTGCCTATTATAATGAAATATTACGCCAACACTATTGATTGATTTTGAATAGGTATTTAGTCTCATATGATGTATTCGGTTTTAATCACGATTTACTGGAATATTCTTTGTTAACATTCATCTATCCGCTTTCGATAATGATTCCTTTCATAATTTCAACGGATAATCCTTTTTAAATGACCTGAAACGAGTTACATATAACGTTTATGTACAGTGGGGCTCAACATTGCATCTGAACGCCACTGTACCTACCCAATGGATTAAAAAGCAAAAGTAGGTAGGTACTTAGTACATAACACCTAAAACAAATATCATAAAATAGTACATGACGATACAAGTGCTACAAGTTATTTATGACTTGAAAATGAGTCTCATTAACGAAATTTTGTGGTATAATTAACTAGCACATCCATGTCATGAGATAATGATAAAAAAACCACCTTTATATAAGCAGCCTTAAAACAAAGTACCCACAACACATTAAAACTCAAAAAAATCCCTCAAAAATTTAACAAACATTCTTCGGAACTTCGCTCGGCGAAAAAAATGGCGGCAATTTTTACTTTCCGCGCATTAGTAACGCTCAAAATGCAGGTGCGCGAATACTTATAATTTCAAACTTCACTTAGAAATTCAGAGTGCTTAACTTCTGAACAATTTTCTTTGCATTACAGATTTTTTGTGCACCCTTGGGATTTAAGATACGCATGTATAATCTCCACTCATTTCAGTAACTTTGTACTTTTGTTTTTTTAGTAACAATCAGAGAGTTGAAGGCTTTGAGTTGTTTCTCTTTTTAAGTTCGTTAGGCTTGAGCCAATCAAGTACAGCCTGGCTTGATTGTAAGTCTTTGTAAGTTTTTTTTCTTTTCGTTTGTTGGCACAGACTGCCAGCTATAGAGGGTTTATTGTGTGCATCACATCACATCACATCATCAGCCTGTGATAGTCCACAGCTGTGATAGTCCATAGACGCATTAGGAGGTAAATGCCCATAATCGCCACGCTTGTCAAGTGGATTGGCGATCGCAGTAATGTGTCCACTATGATGACGCTGCTGCCCATCATCAATGTTTTATCAAATAATGGTGAGTGACACTTCAATCCCTTAGTCGACTTTAACGACACCCGCAGGAGGAGTTGGGGTGGTGACAAATGTATTCTTACTGCCGTCACCACACGGCCAATTATTGTGTTATTGTGTGCGGTATTACGAAAAGCGCTGTCCTACGGCCCTACCGGGAACACCAAAGTTCTTAAATTTCGGGGATTTGTCTCTTTTACTCCAACGAAAGCGTCATTAGAGTGACTGAGACAAAATCCCCGAAACTCGGCACAATCGTTTTTGGGGGCATTTTTAGCTCGCCTTAGACAACCACGTTCATAATCATAACATACACGATGGTCGCGAGCATTGCGATTTTTACTATGCACCCTGGACGTCATCATAATACTTAAAAAACGTTATGTGGCATAATGTCAAATTAACTAAAATTTTTAATATTGTTCAACATTACCAGCCAAATTGCAGATACAGGTCTAGCCTAGTGCGAGGATCCCTGCTTCTACTGTACCAACAAAAGTATCATATTATGCACAATACAACAAGAAAATGTAAAATGTTAAGATTGAGATGAGATGTCTTTGTTTCTTTTCTTGTTAATATTACTCAGACTAAGGGCTTGTCCAGTAATCACGTCATACTGTATAGAGAGAGAGTCAAAAAAAAATCACCAATTATCACCACAGGGGAGGGGGGGGGGGGTCATCCGACAAATCACGTGTAATTTGTCCTGAAAATATCACCAAGTATCACCATGGCTGATGGGGGGTCTCAGATAGGCCATAATCGTTCATTTATGACGTGAAATTTTGTTTTGCAGGTTTTTTTGCAATGGTCCCAATATGCTCTATCTAGAGTAGTAGTTAAGACATCTTTCGGTCGTGTTCCGCCCAAAGGCAGGAGTAGTACGAAAGGATGTTCATCATTATAACTAACATAATACATAAGTGCTGTGCTATCAATTATAACTAACATAATACATAAGTGCTGTTTATTAACATGATGGACCTGAGATGTCTGAATAAATAAAAATTTATTATTATTATTATTATTATTATTTCACCTGGAAGTTTGGGAACCTGCTAATGAGATGTGAGTTTGAGTGTTTAGTTCGTAAAAAAATTGTGTAAAGTATAGGCCTCAACCAAAACAAAAATCACGCGTGCGTCAATTGGGTTACGAAAGTTAGTGATGTATGATTATGGTCTAGTTACTCCTTTTTCTTAGACAATCAATCTTTAACAAGACATTTATATTACAATTATAAGTAACTATAACATATTATTATCTTTCCAATGACTGCCAAAATCTAAAACAAATGAACTAGGCAAGTACAAGATTGAGCTGTTTTTGTTTCTTTTCTTGTTAATATTACTCAGACTAAGGGCTTGTCCATTAATCACGTGATACTGTATAGGGGAGGGGAGAAAATATCACCAAGTATCACCATGGGGGATGAGGGGGTCTCAAATAAGCCAAAATCGTATGACGTGATTATTGGACAAGCCCTAAGGACCATAAGCAGTAAGAAAAACGGCAAATGAAAAAAAATGTTGACGCTGATTGTTGATTGCTCATAGAAAATTTGCATTTGTCGCGCTAAAGCTTCCAAAAGTTCTTACACAAAATGTAACTTCGTAACACAACATTTATGACGTGAAATTTTGTTTTGTAGGTTTTTTCTTTGCAATGGACCCAATATGCTCTATCTAGAGTAGTAGGTAAGACATCTTTCGGTCGTGTTCCGCCCAAAGGCAAGAGTAGTACGAAAGGATGTTCATCATTATTTCACCTGGAAGTTTGGGAACCTGCTAATGAGATGTGAGTTTGAGTGTTTAGTTCGCAAATTAAGGGTAAGCGGTACAGTTCACTGCGATACGGAAGGTAATTTCGGTTGATTAGTAAACTAATTTAGTAGTTTAATACTTGATGAGTTGTGAGTGATATTTATCAGACATTGAATATCACTTCCCGTTTATCGTTCCCCAAATCTTACCGTGAGTATCGTAAGATTAAAGTTTGACTGAATGTAGCTTAAATAAATACACGGTAGCAATTTTTACACGAATTTTAATAATTAAATAAACCGGTCCAGAGCATGCCGGCCATGCTAAGTGTAGGGTTCCATAGTTATTAAAAAACCGCTGGGCCGATCATGTTCGGAATAATTTTATTTTAAAGTATTCAATAAGCCCACTATTCATGATTTTTTCATATTTTTTGGACCTACGGATCTAAAGTTAGAGGGGGGAGGGGCACATATTTTTTTTCTTCAGGAGCGATTATCTTCGAAAATATTGACTTTAGAAAAAAACTTTCTTTTAAGACACTTGTTTTTTTAAGAAACCTATTCAATGATACCCCACACTACAGGATTACAGCAAATAAAAAAAACATCCTCACTTCACCAGTTGGGGAGGTACCCGAAAAAAAATTTGTGTTCTAGTTTTTGCTGTACCACTTTGTTGGCATGATTAATATGTATAGTTGTACCAAATTGCAGATTTCTAGTATTAACGGTCACTGAGCAATGCTGCGGGCAGACGGACAGACGGACATGGCGAAACTATAAGGGTTCCGTTTTTGCCATTTTGGCCACGGAATCCTAAAGATGAGGAACAGTTTGGTACGTACCTACCACTAGCGTGCTACTCCTTGCTGTGTTGCCATACACAAAAAAATAAAAACATAATTATGTTCTTGAACACTGAATATTCTTTTATAAAAGATTGAATGGTTGATTGGCCGTGTGGTGACGGCGGTAAGAAAGAATACATTTGTCACCACCCCATCTTTTCCCGTGACTACCACTATGATGACGCTGCTGCCCATCAATTACACTTCAATCCCTTAGTCGACTCTTACGACACACGTAGGAGGAGTTGTGGTGGTGACAAATGTATTCTTACTGCCATCACCACACGGCTGAATTACTGCTTACTTTTGTACAATAAAGTTTAAATAAATAAGTTTATGTTTAACTATGTTGCGCACATTATCTTGAATTGAAGCCCCTAAAAGTTAGCAAGTCGGAAACTTCCTTCCTGTTGGGGTAATCTACTAAACTTTGCTTTTACAAATATGAAACAATTAGGTCAGCTGTGTTATTACGATACTTGTTTATTTATTAACCGAAGCATAGTGATAGTCTCAACATCTCGGATAAAATAGTTCTCTTGTATTAGGGTCGATTACAATAGTACATTAGAACATAACACGACCGATATGGAGTGTTTTAAATCGACACGAGTTACGAATTTAGTTTTTGCACGTGTCTCATACGACGTTTTTTAGTACAGATGGCCCTCCGAAGTTTTGGACCTAACGTAAAATGATCCACTTCTCGCACTAACTAGAGCCTAAAAAAGGCACCATCTGTATTAAAATAGTACATTACGACACAAGTGCGAAAAACATGGAATTCGAAAGGAGTTGCGATGTTTTAAAACACGACCGATAGGGAGTATTTTAAATCGACACGAGTTACGAATTTCGTTTTTGCACGTGTCTCGTACGACGTTTTTTAGTACAGATGGCCTTCCGAAGTTTTGGATCTGACGTAAAATGAGCCACTTCTCGCACTAGAGCCTAAAAAAGGCACCATCTGTACTAAAAGAGTACATTACTACACAAGTGCGAAAAACATGAAATTCGAAACGAGTGGCGATGTTTTAAAACACGACCGATAGGGAGTGTTTTAAATCGACACGAGTTACGAATTTCGTTTTTGCACGTGTCTCGTACGACGTTCTTTAGTACAGATGGCCCTCCGAAGTTTTGGACCTGTCGTAAAATGAGCCACTTCTCGCACTAGCGCCTAAAAAATACACCATCTGTACTAAAAACTGTTTTTTTGCTTCTTCACATAGGCATGAAAATACTCGTGTAATGCAACATTATGTGTTACAATTTATTTTTAGTCACTCAATATATATTTATGCAATTAATAAATTGATCTATAATATTGTACTAAAGAGAAGTTCTTTTGACTAACTGAGATTGGCCAGTATCATCCGTTGTAAAAACTGGCCAATCACAGTCGAATACGAGTGTGGCGGGATTCCCGCTGGCAGGTAACAGATGGCCATTCGTTTCTCAACTAGTGTGGTAAACGGTTATATTTACTGTGTCTGTAGAAGTATGATAGTTTAATAAATCGTGTTATATCTAAATGTGTTGTGTTTTCGTGAACAAAGCCCTGAATTAAGGTGTGAGCCAGATTGGCTTACATATCAGAATTGGGATCGATTGCAAAAGCCCGCAAATAAGTCGGCTAATTTTGAAATAACTGTGAATACAATACATGAAAGAAAACGTAAGTATATTTTTTTTCCTTCTCTCGTAGAATATGTTGAATATACCTAAGTAAGCATATATTCCATATTGCCATATAATCGTATTGTTCAAGAGCATGTGCAAAGTTGAATTTTAACGCTTGAAATATTTTCAAGCAAGATGAAGATGATGCATGAAATACTCGTCTGCAATAATGGAATATTATAATGGTCATTCTCATCTTAGTATGATCCGTTACATTTTAAGTATTATATTTTTTTTTGCTTATTTTATACTCTGGAATTACGTGATACCTACAACATGAGTCAAAAGATCTAAATAAAGGAAATCATTCCGAATAATAAAATACCCGTCTTTAAAAATGTTCTCCACAAGATTATTCGAAAATTAGTGTCCCGTTTTTTTTTTCTAATATCGTACTATATTCGAATACAATATTGGTGTAATATAACAAAATTACATGAAATAAAGAAATGGACATGGAATTTTCGCAATAATCTAATTAAATTATATACTGATCGATGGATGGTAATCATGATTGATTGATTGATGACGATCGATCAATCATGATTGATTGATGGTTGGTCGGTCGTGCTTGACTGATGGTCAGTCAGGATTGATGGACTGATGGTCAGTCAGTCGTGGTTGACTGATTGTCGGTCAGGATTGATGGACTGATGGTCAATCAGGATTGTTGGACTGATGATCAATCGGGATTGATGGACTGATGGTCAGTCAAGATTGATGGACTGATGGTCAGTCAGGATTGATGGACTGATGGTCAGTCAAGATTGATGGACTGATGGTCAGTCGGGATAGATGGACTGATGGTCAGTCAAGATTGATGGACTGATGGTCAGTCAGGATTGATGGACTGATGGTCAGTCAAGATTGATGGACTGATGGTCAGTCGGGATAGATGGACTGATGGTCAGTCAAGATTGATGGACTGATGGTCAGTCGGGATAGATGGACTGATGGTCAGTCAGGATTGATGGACTGATGGTCAGTCAAGATTGATGGACTGATGGTCAGTCAGGATTAATGGACTGATGGTCAGTCAAGATTGATGGACTGATGGTCAGTGAGGATTTATGGACTTATGGACAGTCGGGATTGATGGACTGACGGTCAATCATGATTGATCATGTTTTTTTTTAAGCGATGACGTTGATTGATGATCAATCATTATTACTTGATCGTTGGTTGATCTTGGTTGATCGACTGATGGTCGATAATTTTTGATTGATTATCAATAATGTCGATTTCAATCACAATTGACCGATTGATGAATGATGATTGTGGATCAGTCATTGATGATTGGTCACGATTGATTGATTGATGGTCAGATAGATTGACGGACTGATGCTTATTAATGATTAAGATTTGCTTGACATTTAATATACGGATAAATGAAACAAAATCTCATTGTTTTTAATATATTTTGATGTGTTATGTTAAAATGGCATGTTTTTCTTTCTTGGTATTTTGAGGACACGTGACAATGGGAGGTGGTGATAATGTTGCTCGACGAAGACGTGACGCAGTTTCACGCGAGACGATGACACCCCCTATACTTTTCCCTGAGGGGACACGAAGCCGAAGCCGCAGCAGTGGTCGAGGACGCAGCAGTAGTCGAGGACGCAGGCGAGTACGCGACGAAGGACGTGACGGTCGTTGCAGCCGTTCAAGACCAAGGCGCTCAAGAGGTAGGCAATCTCGAGTGACGTTGACGAGATCTCGCTCCCGATCACGACGTTCGAGACGGACAACTTCGGCCCGACGGCTGGAACGGTCAGGTCATACCGAGTCGCGCTCACCCATCAGGGTACAAAGCGGATCACATATTGCAACTTCACTCCGACGCAGAGTGCCACGGTTGCGTACTCCATCTTCACCGCGGCGCGACAGGTCACACCGTCGTACGCCAACCACAGAAGCTAATAATCATGAATCATTTAACTTATCGCTAATGGAAAAGTTTATTGAAGCGCTTAAGGGTGTGAAAAATGGTACTGATCGTGACAAATTTCCTGTTTTGAATAATGTAATTCCCGATTTTGACCCACTGTGTAAGGAGCAAACGGTTGATACGTGGCTTCACAAAGTAGACGAATGTGCTCAAATTTATGGGTGGGGCGATAAGCAAATAATTCATTACGCTCTACCAAAACTGACGGGGGTAGCGAAAACGTGGTATCAGGGCTTGCCTTCACTACTTTTCACGTGGGAAGAGTGGAAAACAAAATTGAGAGAATCTTTTCCAACTAGAGACAACTATGCAGATTTATTGTTAGAAATGCTCAATAAAAAAGCGCGCTATGGGGAGTCTCTGGAAGTTTATTTTTATGCGAAAATGAACCTACTCAATCGCTGCGAGATATCAGGCAAACGCGCGGTAGACTGCATTATAGCAGGCATTGAAGATCGCAGTGTTAGATTAGGTGCTCAAGGAGCGGAGTTTAAGGAACCGGAGTTAGTGCTTAAGTTTTTGAAAAGCGTTAAAGTAGGTCAAGATAGAATTTCGAATGAACTTCAAAAGGCAAGAGATAAAGATAGACGTTCGCTAACCACTACTTTCAGGAATAACAAAAGTGAGAGTAATTCACAAAAACCAGGATCCAAGGCTTGCTTCAACTGTAACGAAGTTGGTCATCCATTTTACCGATGCCCAAAACCTAGAATTCGATGCACTAAATGTAACTACTTAGGGCATAAAGACACTGAGTGTCCAGGCGCTAAGCCGAGCAACGAAGTAAAACCCAAATCAGTCTTAAAGCTTGACGCTGAGTGCTCCGAAACTACGCAAAATACTGGAACAGGGCATAAACAAATTTTGAAAGTCGAAAGTTCTAATGAATCGAGTGCTAAATATAAAATGCCCATTAAAATAGATGGCGTTTTTACAGAATGTGTTGTTGATTTAGGAAGCGAAGGTACTTTGATCCGTTTCGGTGATGCTCAGCGTCTGGCTTTGAATTGGACTGTAGATGAAGTACCATTAATAAGAGGTATAGGCAATGTGCCATACAAACCGCTTGGCAAGGCAAGCGTTACGGTCGAGGTGCAAGGCATTTTGGAAAATAATGTTGAGATATTGGTTGTCGAAGACTATCTCATTAACTACCCTATATTATTGGGTCATACGTTTACTGAAAGACCATCAATAAAGGTAATCAAAACAGAATCCGATGTTATTTTCCAAAAGGTTAGCAAAGAAACGGTTTTGATTCGTCCCTTAATGTGTAGTGAAGATACGCGTATATGCAGTGGTGAGCTAAAAGCAGTACCGGTTACTTATTCTGACACATATTCGGGTAGTGTGTATGTAAACGGAACCGTGCGTAAAGCTGTTGGCTATGAGCACTATTTATTACCCGGAGAGTACATTTTGACAGAAGGTCACGGGAAGGTATTAATTCAAAATATCAGCAATAATGACATAGTTATTGACAAAGGTTCTCTAGTTACTCGGAGTAGGACTTTAGTTAAGAGTTCACAGATTCAAAAAGTGGACATTAGCGATCAGCTGCCGTCGGATGAATCGTCGATTAAATGTGGCGAAAATTTAACTATTCGACAAAAGGAGACCTTGCTATTACTTTTGGATAAATATAAATCTTGTTTTTCAACTAGCTTAAAAGATTTGGGTTTTACCACCGACACTGAAATGACGATTCAACTTGAGGACCCTGATCCTGTTGTCTATCGCCCCTATCGTTTATCCTACTCAGAGCGGCAATTGGTTCAGGATATGATTAAAGAAATGTTAGATAGTGGTATAATTAGAGAATCTAACAGTCCCTATGCGAGTCCAATAGTCCTAGTAAATAAGAAGTCTGGGGAAAAGAGGTTATGCGTGGATTATCGCGCCTTAAATAGTAAAACAAAGAAAGAACACTACCCTCTTCCGCGGATTGAAGACCAATTGGATTTATTATCTGGTAGTTCTTTATTTGTAACGCTCGATCTGGCATCTGGTTATTATCAGATCCCAATTGCCGAAGGTTCTCGAGATAAAACGGCTTTCGTGACGCCCCAAGGTCAGTATGAATATAATAGGATGCCTTTCGGTCTAGTGAACGCACCATCGGTCTTCCAGCGCACAATGAATAAAATTATTCAGAATTCGCCGGCTTCTTCATATGCTTTAGTGTATATGGATGATATATTAATCCCAGCTAAAACATTTGAAGAGGGCATGTTACGTCTGGAGGAGGTGTTGCGTTTACTGGCCGAAAGCGGGTTGACTCTTAAAATGAGCAAGTGCAATTTTTTCTATAACAAAATAGAATATTTAGGATACGAAGTTAGTGCAGAAGGCGTCAAGCCTGGTACCCTTAAGACGGAGGCTATATCTAAATTTCCTGCACCAACGAATGCGCATGAAGTCAGAAGATTTTTAGGACTTGCTAGCTTCTTTAGAAGATTTGTTGCTGGATTTGCCTTGATAGCTCGTCCATTGACAGGTCTACTAAAGAAGGAAGCTGTTTGGAAATGGGGTCAAGATGAGATAGCGGCATTCGAGAGGTTAAAGCAAATTCTGATAGAAAGGCCGGTTCTGTCACTATACAGCCCTGATGCACAAACGCAACTTCACACTGATGCGAGCAAGTATGGGGTAGCCGGAATATTGTTACAAAAAGATAGCTCTGGTGCCTTAAAGCCGATTGCGTATTATAGTAGGCAGACTAGTGCCGACGAACAAAAGTTTCATTCGTTTGAACTGGAGACCCTAGCCATTATCGCATCGTTAAACAGATTCAGACACTACCTTCTTGGTATCAAATTCGTCATAGCCACTGACTGCAATGCGTTACGAACCACAATGAGCAAACGCGACTTAATACCTCGTATTGCACGTTGGTGGTTACAGTTTCTGGAATATGACTGCTCAATAGAGTATCGCGCGGGTGATAAAATGGCACACGTGGACGCCTTAAGCAGAGGACCTATATGTGACGATCGGGACACAGAGCACGTGCTAGATGTCCTCACAATTGGGTCCGATGATTGGTTGACAACCGTTCAACAGACTGATGAAGATATAAAGAATATCGCGGATACATTAAGTGACACCAAATGTAAAGAAGCCGTAGATATTTTTAAGAATTACAAATTAGTAAATGGTCGCGTGTATCGTATTTTGGATGAAAGCACTATTCGTTGGGTCGTACCAAGGAGTTCCAGGTGGCAGTTATTAAAAGCAAACCACGATGATGTTGGACACTTTGGGTTCGATAAAACTCTTGCACGCTTAAAGACATCGTACTGGTTTCCGAAAATGAGACGATTTGTCAAAAAATATGTGGCGGCGTGCTTGGGGTGTGCACATCACAAACTCCCTAGTGGTGCTAAACCTGGCGAATTGCATCCAATACCCAAAGTTAGTGTACCATTCCATACGATACACGCCGACCATCTTGGACCGTTTATACGCACTAAACGCGGTAACACATATATCATTGTCATTGTCGATGCATTTACTAAATTCGTTGACCTCAAAGCTGTGCGTAACACAAAATCAGCGACGAGCATTAGGGTGTTTAGACAGTATTTTAGTTATTTTGGTACACCCACTCGTTTGATCACCGATCAAGGTAGCAGCTTTACTAGCAAGACTTTTAGATCCTTCATACAGACCACCGGTATAAAGCATGTATTAAATGCTGTGGCTTCTCCCCGGGCCAACGGCCAAGTAGAGCGATATAATCGCACCATTTTAGCTGCACTCGGGGCAATGAACCATGAAAAAGCAAATGGGTTATGGGACGAACATTTGCCAGATATTCAATTAGGCATCAATACGTCAGTACATTCTACCACTAAAAAGACTCCAACTGAACTGTTGTTTGGTAGAAATGTAACTAACCCATCTCAAGGTCTCATGAATGACATAATCAATGAAGTTGCTCCAGAAACGGGGGAAACTTTAGAAAATATGAGGGCTAGCGCAGATAACCTCATTCAGGCACAACAAGAAAAAGACAAGGAAAGATATGATCAGCATAGAAAGGTAGGAGTTCGTTTTAAGGAAGGTGATCTAGTCAGGGTCATTAGGACGCCGGTAGGAATTGAAGGTCAGTCCAAGAAACTTGAACCTAAGTGCAAGGGCCCTTATAGGATCAAAAAGATACTGCCCAACGATAGGTTTATTGTGGAAGATACCCCTCTCACTAGAAAAAAATAAAAAGTATGAGGCGATAGTTGCTATTGACAAAGTTTTTCCCTGGACCTGCTTTAAAGAACCCGTATCAACCGAATCTGAAAGTGATGAAGCATCTGCTTGTGAATAAATTTAAATGAAGACATTAAACCCTTATACAATGTGTTGACATGATGCAGGCTTTTATTGAGAGTGGGGATTAAGGTGCAGATTTTCAGCCAAACCGTGAGCATTATTTTATTAAATATTATAATTTTAAGCGTAATTAATTATCTAAGAAAAGTTGAGTGAGAAGCAATGTAATGTACTTCAAAATGAATCTTAATTAGTTCTTAAAAATTACTGTCAGCAGCCACTCGCAGCGTTTGATCACTAAGCAGGACACGCATTACAGTTAAGATATTTGTCAACTCTTAATACTTTAAAACAATTGCCAGTAATGCGTATTATTACCCATATTCGTAAAAGCCTGAGTCATGATAGCACGCTGTATAGGTAGAGGTACTAATACGTATCATACCGCTACTATCAAAAGTCAACAGCTGATGAAAACGCGAGGTGTCTGGCAATCATAGATACCTTGCCTGTTGGCAAACGATTAAGTTGATTGTAATGTATGCAATAAGGTCACTAAGTAATGAATCACCAATGGATGATGAGAACGTAGAGTGTCAGGTAACAGACGCTCTGCCTGTTGGTGATTGATCAGGATGAATGTAATGAACACATGAAAGTAATCAAGTAACTAATCACCAATAGATGATGATAACGCGGTGTGTCTGGCTTTTGACGCCCTGCCTATTGGCGATTGGTAATACCAATATGGTATAACAAATATTGGCAGTATATTTATTGGGCAAGGTAACGTGCTAATAAATATATTGGCAACAAGAAAAGGCTTGGGGTTTGTCAGGTAACCGACACCCATAGATGTACACATAATTATTTAATGTATTTTGTTGTTCATGATTATCTACTGACTAACATGTTGTTAAGGATAAAAGAGATAATTGTATAGCAAAGTTATTGTTTACATATACGTATTTCATGTATTTTGTTGTTCATGTAACAAATTTTGTAGGTGTAAGTACTTACTGCAAGTATTCACTGAATATTGAATTACCGTGATTGTCAACGAGGGACTCGTTGAGACGCGGATGGCCGAGTTGTTACAATTTATTTTTAGTCACTCAATATATATTTATGCAATTAATAAATTGATCTATAATATTGTACTAAAGAGAAGTTCTTTTGACTAACTGAGATTGGCCAGTATCATCCGTTGTAAAAACTGGCCAATCACAGTCGAATACGAGTGTGGCGGGATTCCCGCTGGCAGGTAACAGATGGCCATTCGTTTCTCAACTAGTGTGGTAAACGGTTATATTTACTGTGTCTGTAGAAGTTTGATAGTTTAATAAATCGTGTTATATCTAAATGTGTTGTGTTTTCGTGAACAAAGCCCTGAATTAAGGTGTGAGCCAGATTGGCTTACATATGCAACAGACATAAATAACTAGTTCTACATTACATTACATTGTAGCGGGGCAACTGATCGATGTTATGTGGAAGTTCGCAAGTCCACAAGTTCGCCGGTAATCTATTAAACTTGGCAACATTCAACAATTAGGGCAGCTGCGTTCAAGTTGTGATACACTCGATTCCTTTCATTATTTAGGTTATGAACAGACATACACATTGCGGCTGAAATAACGTCAGTTAACTAGGGAAATTGCTGAGATCGTGACATGTCCTTTGTATACACGTATACCTCGATATTTTTCTAACAGGAACGAGAGATTGACAAAATGAAATGTCGACATAAATGTTATCGATGAGACCCCGTTCTCATAAAAATACTAACTTCATGAAAACAGATAATCAGGAAATACAGGGCCCTAAATATCTAAAACCTCGTAATAATTGGCTCTATTCTCTAAGCTGTACCGTAGGTAGCTTTTTCATTATTTATTTACTAAATTTATTTATGGACTACAATAAGCGACGACAACAATCGATAACAGTTAATGTCGATGTTTAATTTTGTCAATCTCTCGTTCCTGCCAGAAAAATCTCGAGGTGTTATAAGACATGTTTCTTTAAAAAATGCCCTTAATCTGTAGGTATTCTTTTCAGTAATCCTCTCTCAATTTATATTTCCATACAAAATCCTCAAAAGCCATCCAAATATAGCCTAACCCCAGAATACGCCACATGTTAACTGGAAGATACGCACCTGGTATAAGCCGGGCTGTTGACATACGTTATTGACAATAAGTTACACTAGTATCCCAGGAAGCTAGAACAGAGTTCGGAGTAGACATTGTACTTCAAAATATTAAATGGTTTATTTTATTGTCAGCCATTGCAAATGTCAGCCTCCGTAGCCTAGTTGGTATGACCCTGCCTACGAAGCTGGACGTTCCGGGTTTGAATCCCGACGAGGGAGGGTATTATTTGCATATTTATTTATCACAAATATTTGTAGGTACTCGGTAGTAGCTGTCTGTGTATTTAAGTATCTGATATGTCTACTATTATACCATATCGTCGCTTGGTACCCACATCACAAGCCTTAATTGAGCTTACCGTGGGCCTATGTCGATTTGTGTAAGATGTTCCAAGATATTTATTTATTTAACGCAGGAAGAGTTGATGACAAATGAATTCTTACTACCGTCACCAAACGGCACCTTTATCGGCACGTTATCTTTACTTATACTTGTATAAATTAAAGAAGTTTATTATCCACTCCACAGATGTTTATAGTCGGTCAGTCAGGTATGAAACGGCAATAAAATGGCAGCGCGTCTCACCAATGACTTACCGACTGCAAATATATTGCAGTCGCCTTGTCTCAGGGCCTCCGCATAGCAGTTTCACTTAGTGACATATCAATAGGACCGAAATCGAATTTAAAAATTTATTTTTGCGTTTGATTGTCTCTCAAGTGCTTTACGGTACGATAATATAGGTACTATACTATAAATATTTCACTGTCATACTTAAAGATCCCATGACACGCTTACACTGTATGTACGTACACATGTTACACCTATGGAATACAATCTTGTAACAAAATCTACCTACCTGCATCGTTTGTTTACATAAATTATTTGTTCAATTTCTTTTTCCGTCTGTCTTTTTGTTTGTCAATTTTGTATATTAATATTGTGTGGTTTTATTCATGTCATTAATATTTTATGTATCTATCTACTCCACAAATGTCTGTAGTCCTACCAGTTACTCTCTTTATATATATTTTATTTTATTTTTAAAAACCTTATGATATTGTAGACCGCGCCAGAGATGGCGTGACGAGCTTGACGTCTTTGACAAGGATTGGTGGGAGACTTCAGGGGATAGGGATACGTGGAAGAATTTGAGAGAGGCCTTTGCCCTGCAGTGGGACAGTACAGGCTCTTAATAATAATAATATGATATTGTAGTCCACTCCACAGATGTCTATAGTCGGACAGTCACGTCTGGAACGGCAATAAAACGGCAGCGCGTCTCACCGGTTACTTACCGACTGCAAATATACTGCAGTCGCCTTGTCTAACTGTGCTCTTACTATTGTCATAGAATACATATTAGTACAAGTACAGAAAACCATCTCCAAAAACCAGTTTAAAAAAATAATGACCCTTGCTACGATAATATTAAGTTCCAATTCCCACCGCGTAACGCTAAATGAAAATGCATAATGTCACGTAGAAGTGCGCTCTCTTTCTACCGCGTAACTCGTACCTTTTCTGAGAAATAAGGTTGCTTCCGTTTAAAAAAGATTTGCCTAACTAGTGCGTAAAAACGAACTTTGCGCACGCTTCGCGCGCGGTAATTTCTCTTTATGACGCACTTGTTATGAAAAAAATCGTCCCTTACACGTGCAAAAACTTTTTTTTAACTCGAGTGATTGTCGCCTTCGTTTCACTCAGGCTCCAACTAGTTAGGAAATGTACTATTTTTTTCATTTTCAGTTATTAGTGATAAGACCAATGTTATGTTCTGTAAGTGCGGAAATAATGCAGATTCGTAGGATTGTTTATTTTTTTTCATCACATCTTTCGGTAAGTGTGTGAAATATTTACATATGTGTATGTGTATTTGTTAAACCAATGTAGTAGTGTTGATTTGTGTTTCTTATTTCTTTTCAATGTTGACAATCCTGCACCTAATACAAGTTTCTGTTTAGACCAATGGTTGACTGGTAGAGAATGTCATAAGGCATTAAGTCCGCCATTTGTACTTTTTTCATTGATTGTGCAATAAAGCTTAAATAAATAAATAAATAAGTGCGCCAATGCGCTGCGGCGATGCGCGCCGTAGATGCGTCATTACGCCCTAGGGCAAGCAAGGATTTTCATACAACATTACGTCGCACTAGCGCGGCGCTCGCAGCCGACGCAAGCGGGCAACGGCGCGCGTCGAAGCTGGATTTCTGTTATAAAAATTATAAATTGAAGTCATCCCTGATTTTGAGAAATTATTTAGACCATTTTAGAGTAGTTTAGTGAAAGTAATTATATTGTTTTATTTACTTTTTTTGCCCCTCAGGTGTGATGAAAAACATTGTGTGTGCCACGGGCGGTACAAGAATTATGAACTCGTGTGAAATAAAGCCCGCGCCTTCCTTGGAACAAGCATCTCAGTTACCGCCCTTAATACACAATGTACTTACTATTTAACTGATGCTCACTTTAGAAGAGAGATACTACTACTACTACTACTCCTCTGGCGCAGCGACCCAAAGTGTGTCATCATCATCATCAGCCTATGTTAGTCCACTGCTGAACGTAGGCCTCTCCTATTAGCTATGCGTATAGACGCATTAGGAGGCAAATGCCCCTAATCGCCACGCTGGGCAAGCGGATTAGCGATCGCAGTAATGTGTCCACTATGATGACGCTGCTGCCCATCATCAATCTTGTAAAATGGTCAGTGACACTTCAATCCCTTAGTCGACTCTTACGACACCCGCAGGAGGAGTTGGGGTGGTGACAAATGTATTCTTACTGCCGTCACCACACGGCAACCCAAAGTGTGTGTTGGCCTCCAATACGAGAGAACGCCACCGATCACGGTCTTGAGCGTCATTTTGCCACTGGTCAATTCCGAGACCGTTTAAATCAACCCTCACAGCATCCGCCCAACGATATCTGGGGCGGCCGACCGGACGTCTACCTTCTGGTTTACCCTCGTAGGCTCTTTTGACGGCACGGTTATCTCCCATTCGTTCGAGGTGGCCAAGCCATCGCAGCCGATGACCGATGATATTCGGTTCAGCGACAAGTTCTTCAATTTCGGCATTTTTGCGGACCCTCCAACTGCCATCGGATCTTTGGGTTGGGCCAAGGATTTTCCTGAGGATTATTCGTTCCGCCACTAAGACCTGGTTTTCCTCCTTAAGTGTCAACGTCCAGACCTCACATCCGTATGTTAAAATTGATCTTAGTGCGTTAGAATAGAGATGGAAATGTGAATTTTACAAAGTCGATAGCGTACAATTCTACAAAATTGTATAAATTCCCATACAAAAATTTGTCAATTTTGTAGAATTGTGGTATAGGCACCAGATGTCACTTGTACCGTAGTAAGTGTATCGGAGACTACAACTTCGTATCTGTCATAAATTTACTGGAGTATTTTATTGTTTCGTGAAACCTACCGCTGGACATGGTGATAGTTGACACTTTGCCGATTCTTGGTTTAAAGACGGCATCTATTGAGATATATTTTCCAATATCTTTCGGTTTGTACAAGCTACTGTTGTTCCTGCAAAAAAGTTGTACAGTCGACGTCAAAGATATTATTACGGTTTTGGTGCCAAAAATATATTTACACGACCTTAATGTCAAGGCAAAAAAGTCGTCTAAATATATTTTTGGCACTTAAACCGTAATGATATGTTTGACGTCGACTGTACATAATTAAAGGCCTTTAATGAAAACAAAATTTTACTGAACGTATTGCGAAAACACAAATCAAATTATTTATTAACTACAGGGGTACAGGCATCAGCCGCGAAAGCTGAGTACGTGGGTTCGATCCCCACCTCGGACATTAGGTGATCTTGGTCGTTTTTCTTTGGTATATGACATCTAATATTTATAACAAAATTTTACGTCATAATTCATATTTTTTTGTATTACGAAGTAAAATGTGTAACAACTTTTGACATTAAAAAAGGACGATAAATTCATAAACATTCACGACCAAAGAACAAATATTTGTGATAAATAAATACCAAAAAAATGCCCTCGCTGGGAACCCAGAACCACCGGCTACGTAGCCAGGGTCACTGTCAACTAGGCTACGGAGTTTGACACTGACACATACATTTAAATAAATACATATAGATAGATGCTCTTGAAGGCTGCAGCAAAGGACAAATCCTGGAAAGTTCCTTACCGGTTCTGTGGTATAGGGTTAGAACCGGATGTAGTTTTAATTCTATGTGTAACTTAGACCAATGAAAAGAGCTTTTTACCAATTTGAATAAAGAAACGTTTAACTTTGACTCCCCTCCCTTCCTACTAGGAATCAGGTGGAATCAGGGATCTTATAGGTATTATTGTCAGTAGTCACTAGGTTGTCACTATGACAAAGGCCATAATAGAATTTTCATCAGTTTTACAGTATAACACTTGCTTTCTAAGCGCGCCATTGCTTGCATGCATTGCGGGAGTAAAAGAAAAGTGAAATTCCCTAGGGAATATCACTTTTCTAAAAAATATATTTTGTCTTAAACCAAAATTTTTTTTCTCGCAAGTATGACGAAAAACATTGGATGCATCGCGGTCGTGAAATACTGCCTACGGTATCGGGCTTCTAACAGTCTCTTCAGTAATACCGTACTTACCTCCGTAGCTGCACAATGTACTAATAACTATCAATTTCCTTTATCGAACTTTCTATTGAATTTCAGAGACCACTTAAACAAGCTATTTCCGTCTAAGTGTGAGAGCTTAGTTAGCCGCTGTTCGCTTTTAAATCTGTCCGGATCGGATTGCCTCAGATTTCGCTAAAACCACGCACTCCCGTTCGGTTAAGGGTGGCCGTCCACCGAGCTAATGAACTATCATCATCATCATCATCATCATCATCATCAGCCTATGTTAGTCCACTGCTGGACGTAGGCCTTTCCTATCAACTATGCGTATAGACGCATTAGGAGGTAAATGCCCATAATCGCCACGCTGGGCAAGCGGATTGGCGATCGCAGTAATATGTCCACTATGATGACGCTGCTGCCCATCATCAATCTTGTAAAATGGTCAGTGACATTTCAATCCCTTAGTCGACTCTTACGACACCCGCAGGAGGAGTTGGGGTGGTGACAAATGTATTCTTACTGCCGTCACCACACGGCATGAACTATACAGGGTGAAAAATTAGTCGTGAACAGCATGTTACATCACATCAGGTGCATTCCACGAAAAAGTCTACTTTGTCGGGAACGTGACGGTTATGACAGCTACCTTAGAAGTATAGAGGGTGAAACATGAGTCGTGAACAGTAATACGTTTTTCTAACTCCATAAACAACTAACAATTGAATGCCCACGAATTACTTAGAAGTAGTCAAGTTTTTAAACGGTTTTTATTAACTTCACCGCGTATCAACTGTCGTCGATGCTTCAAATCTTGAGATCGATTTTTCGACCACTTCTACTGCACCGACATCAATGAAATTTGGAACTTTTATCAAGTCCCCATGACAATGCAATATTATAATATTTGTATCCTTGAATCCTCAAAGCCTGATGCTGCAGACGTACTGCTTACCTTAACCGAGAGTGTTAGACACGTGTAAATTAAAGTATAGCATGTTTGGCATAATCAAATACTAACAGCCTGATCTTGACTTCCAACTCCTCACTCCTGATGCTGCAGTACTGCCTAAAATAACCGCAAGGTTTATCTTTCATCGATATCTTGATTTTAAAGAAGTTCTTTAGATATTAAGTAGAATTTAACATGCGAATTTAATACCAACGTCCAACTCCTCAAATCTGATACTCCAGTGTTACTGCCTGCCACAACCGCTAGGTTTAGCGATATGTAGATTGTGAAGTACTGCTTTAGATATTTGGTAGAAACATACGGATTTCATTATCATCATCATCATCATCATCATCATATCAGCCGAAAGATGTTCACTGGTGAATATAGGCCCCCAAAAATTGGCACAAAGACCGGCCCTGTGCTATTCGCATCCAGCGACCGTCACCTGGTCATGAGTCCACCTTTTGGGGGGCCTACCCCCGCTGTGCCTTCCGGTACGTGACCGCCACTCGAGAACCTTACCGCCCCAACGGCCATCGGTTCCACGCGCAACGAGCCCCGCCCACTGCCACTTCAGTTTAGCGATTCGAAGAGCTGTATCGGTTACTTTGGTTCTGCTGCGGATGGTCTCATTTCTAATCCGATATCGCACAGAGGCTCCTAGCATAGCTATCTCCAATGCCCTTTGGGTGACATTCAGCCTACTTATGAGGCCCTTTGTAAGCGACCACGCACGGTTTAGCTAGTACCGTATGTCATCCTTCGGCCCTCCAGCTGATAGAGTGACAGCGTGAGTGGATCGCGTAGCGTAGGGCGAGCCGTCGGGCATTCGGCTCTCCAGCTGATAGAGTGACAGCGTGAGTGGATCGCGTAGCGTAGAGCGAGCCGTCGGGCCTTCGGCCCTCCAGCTGATAGAGTGACAGCGTGAGTGGATCGCGTAGCGTAGGGCGAGCCGTCGGGCATTTGGCTCTCCAGCTGATAGAGTGACAGCGTGAGTGGTACGCGTAGGGCGAGCAGTTGGGCCTGCGGCCCTCCAGCTGATAGAGTGACAGCGTGAATGGATCGCGTAGCGTAGGGCGAGCCGTCGGGCCTTCGGCCCTCCAGCTGATAGAGTGACAGCGTGAGTGAATCGCGGAGCGTAGGGCGAGCCGTCGGGCCTTCGGCCCTCCAGCTGATAGAGTGACAGCTTGAGTGGATCGCGTAGCATAGGGCGAGCCGTCGGGCCTTCGGCCCTCCAGCTGATAGAGTGACAGCGTGAGTGGATCGCGTAGCGTAGGGCGAGCCGTCGGGCCTTTGGTCCTCCGGTGACTCGCGTAGGACGTGCCGATAGACCTGCAGTCATCCGGTTGATAAGACTGAGAGTATGAGTATACCCCTCGGGTTTGCGTAGAGCGTGCCGTCGGGCCTGCGGCTCTCCGGTTGATATACTGACAGCGCAGGTGGTTTGCGTAGGACGTGCACTTTGACCTGCAGTCCTCCAGTTGATAGACAGAGAGTGTGTGTCCCTCCGGTTCACGTAGTGCGTGCTATAGTGCCGTCGAGCCTGTGGCCCTCCGGTTGATAGACTGCATGGATAGACCCTTTGGGCCCTCGGTTTGCTTCGGACTTTCCGTCAGACCTGCGGTCCTCCGGTTGGTCAAAGTCAAAGTCAAACTATTCTTTATTCAAGTAAGCTTATTAATAAGCACTTTCGAATCGTCTGACATTATCAAGAGAGAGAAAAAAATTCTACTACTGGTTCAAACCCTACGCCGTTCCTGAGAAGAACCAGTAAGAAACTCAGGTGGACTTATTTTTTCAAAACAGTATAATAATACATCTTATTAAAATAACATGCATTAAAGAATTTATTACATAAAAAAAAGATTATTATAGACATTTTTATAAAAGACAGAAATAAATAAAGGATCATAATATTAAACAAAAATAATTATTATTGTACAAGTTCACAACATTATTAAGTATCTATACTACTAGAGATGTAAAGGTCCTCTAGTTGTCAGAATAAAGAGGTATTAAGATTTAGAGATGTAAAAGGTCTCTAATCGTCATGATTTTAACAATAATAATAAAATAGAAAATTAACAATTTAGTGACAATCACAAAGCAACTATTCTTATTATTTAAAAGACAACAGCCAAAACCTATTTAAATATGACATCACAGTAAAATAAACTCAAATATTAAATAAAACTAGAGATGTATATTCTCTAATGTCAATAATACATAATTTTGGAGATGTAAAGTGTCCCCAATATCAGTTAATAAATAATAATAATAATGATTTGGAGGTGTAAAGAATCTCCAAATGTCAATAAAAAGTAAATAAAAAGGTATATGAAACAAATGTCGGTCGACTGACAGTATGAGTTTATATTTTATAGTCTCGAAATTCGACTTGTATAATGTGTACAATATAAAAATTAAAACTTTATTTTCTCAATAAACCAAATTGATTGATATATTCCTTATTGTCAGATCTCTGTTATCTAAGGTATTGTATGAATGACCCGTCCATTTGAGACACTTCGGGGATTCAAGCTGATATTTTTTTTAGTGTCGGATTTCTGAAAATATCTATTCATCAGGGATTCCCCTCTCGTTGCACATAAAATAATGATTAATGTCCATTACGTTTACATATGTGTCGTGATTAAAGCGCGAGAGTTAAACGCTAGCATGCCTAATTGTATTGCATATTGTAAACAACATCTTTGATCGAGAATAAGTAGGTATAATATCGGAAATTAACTTAACAATTGCACTTAAAACTTGAAAATAAAATAAGTAAAAAAAGTTTTAAGTAAACTGTTTTTATTGCACCAAAAACTAGAAAATAAAAATTAGTTGTAACTAATCGTAAATGCTACTTTCTGTAGATTAGTCACGTGAAACTATTATCACTGTAGTCTTCCCAAGTCGGATGCTGAAAGCCACGTTTAGCCTCTATGTCAGTGGATTAAGCGTTACCTAATCGGAAACTTTTACCAAACTAAAATAAAAACGTGGGGCGTAATAGATATATAGGCCTTAACTCATCCACTGTCGTGTCGGTCTACGCCTGCGTAATGATTGTAGTAAGAATATTATGTGTCCTAATGTAACCCAACTTTTCCCGTGGGTGTCGTAAGAGTCGACTAAGTGATGAAGTGTCACTGATCTCATGTACTGACTCATATATTAACGACAAACGGGTCTTAATCGCGTAAATTTACGTTTAAGTTTATCCTGACATTTCGGGCATGACGTTACACCCGTGGTCGCAGGCAGACTGGCGAGAAAAATAAATGTATCCACACCTTCTAGCTACCCGGGTTTTTCGAACTACCCGCACTTGATCTAGATTATGCACTTCGAGGCTAGAGTTGTATGCATGCATTATGAATGATGAGCTTAGTTCAAAATTTAATCTAAAATCTGTAAAATAACGCTTTGGATAAAGCTCCGACGATTTAAAGCGGCGATGGAAGGTGGCCCTAATGTTCTCAGTATAACACCATTATAGGGACCTCTCTTCAGAGCTACAGTGAATATAATAACAGAAGGCGATATTTTCAGTGGGAATTTTGGCGATGGGTACATACAACATTATTTATTTAAACTTTATTGCACAATATAAAAAAGTACAAATGGCGAACTTAACGCCTTAAGGCATTTTCTACCAGTCAACCATTGGGATAAACAGAAAGCTTTGGTTTCGTGCAGGATTTAAACTTTCGTGATATTGATTAAAGAATAAGTATTTAATTTTATTATTTAATTACATTAGTGTAATTCGTAAGTAATAAAATGTATCCTAGCTTAGCAAGGTGACAAGTATTGTTTACCCTTTTTAGTCTTATATACAGTATACACATATTGAAGTCGGAATGGAAATATGAAATTACATAGCGAAAGTCCACATGCCATGACCATAAAAATATATAATTAAAATAAATGATGATTTGAAAGGCGAAAAGAATACTGTTTTATTTTTAAGACAATTATATCAAATATTAATTGTTAAATGTTATTATAATTGAAAAGATTTTTTAATGACCATAATAATATATTTAATTTTTATTTGGCCCTGTGGTGACGGCAGGACTAATACATTTGTCATCACCCCAACTCCTCCTGCGGGTGTCGTAAGAGTCGACTAAGGGATTGAAATGTCACTGACCATTATTTGATAAAATATTGATGACGGGCAGCAGCGTCATCATAGTGGACACATTACTGCGATCGCCAATCCGCTTGCCCAGCGTGGCAATTATGGGCATTTACCTCCTAATGCGTCCTATACGCATAGATAATAGGAGAGGCTTACGTCCAGCAGTGGACTAACATAAGCTGATGATAATATGTACAGCAGTGGACGTCTTTCGGCTGAAATAGGTAACTAAAACTTACGATCAGGTGGAGCGAAGCCACTTTGTTGTGCCAATATAAAAAAATGAACGATTTGTATCACGCTTTTGTAAACCTCGCCTACTGCGTTGTATTGTATCCATTGCGCCATTACCCTCTGATTTATTAGATTCCTATCCATTACAGCGGCATGGGATCTGCGCCAGAATCGAATTAAAAAAACCCAAGACTTGTTCAGAGACAGGAATAAAAGGAGCTTTAGCTACAAAGTTACTCGATTTCGTCACTCAATTGCGAGTCGGAGACACTTTTGCGATATTTTGAGAATATTGATGAAATGTACAACGATTCTATTTATCGCTAGGAAGAGGTACTTTTTGGAGTTTCGTTTTGCCGTCTCTACTACTATTTTGTGTCGATTGCAAAAAATGTACAGGGTTATCCTTAATAGGTGCATTTAGACCAAATGAGCATTCGCTATTCAAATCCCCACTCTACGAAATCAACGAATGATGTTTTGTGTAACGAACGAATTTCGTAGAGTGGGGGATAGAATAGCGAATGCTCGTTAAGGTCTGAATGCCCCTAATAAAAAATCACGTTAAAAAGGTGCCGTCACTGAGAATTGAATTTCTAAGCACTGTCATACTGAAACTGAATATGCTACTGAGATAAATGAAAAAATAACGTTTATTTTCTAACACACTTCGTAAGATAAAGTAAGATAAGGTACAAAGAGTACGCATGTAGATATTCATTAGGCGAGCACTTAGTATTGTCGGCGTTACTGCGCTGTACTCAAATACTCATTACTGTGTGGTACAAGGGACTAGAGAAGGGCGAACTGCTAAACCTGAATTCGATAGAATTTTCAACTTTCTTCAGGTACTTAAAATATCTTGGGACATTTTACACAAATCAACCTAGTCCCACGGTAAGCTCAATTAAGGCTTGTGATGTGGGTACCAGGCGACGATATATATAATAGATAGATACATATAGATACTTAAATACATAGACAACCATGACCAAGGAACAAATATTTGTGATAAATAAATACACAAATAATGCCCTCGCCGGGATTCGAACCCGGAACCTCCAGCTTCGTAGGCAGGGTCACTACCAACTAGGCTACGGAGGCTAACAATCGGTTGACTTCCTATCGGTCGTGGTTTAAAACATCGCCACTCGTTTCGAATTTCATGTTTTTTGCACTTGTGTCGGTTGGTAATAACAATCCTGTATTACTAGTTGGAATTCGCTGTATTAAAATGAATAACAAAATCAATAAATTAGAAAATTGTATCAGTCACACTGAGGCTTCGGCCTCCGAGCCAAGCTCGTGCACCGCGTAAGAATAAAATAAACAGTTTCTTTACCAAGTACACCCTGAGTTTTCATTTCCACCACAACACCTCCCACAGTAGCTATTAGGTAACATACGAAGTTTTACGAGGGAAATGTTTCTGGGTCAATCACTTTTTTATGTTGTTATTCTGTCACATCACCCAGAGGACAACAGTGCGATAGTTTGCTAGAAGAAAGTATCCTGAATGCTCATCATCAAAGTATCATGATTAGTGGGTGACCTATCTTGGAAGAGCCCCATAAGTATCAAAAAATTCTAACATTTGTCAATTTGAATGCTATTAAACTGGGCAAACTCCCTCCATCGTAGGCCACGGCTCTGCTTTTAGCTAGTCTGTGGTCATGAGTAAGCCCAACAAAAAAAAAAGAATTTAAGGGTCACCCAGGGGAACGTAACCATGGCAACGAGTGACATAAAATAGGTGATTGACCCTTCTGCAAACAAATCGCTCGCTCTCATAACTTGCAACTGCAGACGCATAGACGATTACGCAAACCGCCAGGTATTATACGCGGTCCATTTGCCGAGTATTATACTCGTACTCTAATCAGCCAGATACTCGGGATAAGGGTAATGCACTATTTTGTTGGGCTTATTTTTTTTGGCTTATGCAGAAATAACTTAATTTTTAACAAGTATCTGACAAAAATTACATTACATTATCTAAATTAAGAGCAGAGAAACTTTTGTTATGGGCAGTTTTGCACCGGAAGCGGTGCGGAGCAACATTGACTAATTACTGTTTGGAATTATTTTTAGTTTAAGGTTTTTTTTAATATAAAATTAAGGCCTGATTTTTCAAAACTCAGTAAAAAGTATTCGTTAGTTAAAATTATTACCAACCTTTTCTCGGTCATCAAAAAATGATAGGATAGCTAACATTTATACGACAGAAACTGTTAACTGGGAGGGCTGACAAATCGGTACTAAACTAGCTGGCGCGGATTAACTTACCGCTCGTCTAACAAGAATTTGTATGAACGGCGCTAACTGATGCGGGCGCGTACGACCACAGAATTAGATTTGGATAGAAGAAACAAGTTCATTCATTTGTATGGCGGCCGAGCGTGTCAGATTTTGTACTGAAGTTGTTACTTGCCTATGATTTTAAATATGTCTCAGGCCATTGAGTATTCGTATTTTTTGTGTTGTTGCAATTAATATCACTTAAGGAGGCATTATTAATGTTTTTGTTCACTTCAACTTACAAAATTTGACGCCCGAAAGCTGCAAGCTGCGATTAAAGACGGACAACTCAGTGGATTTCACTGAGATCATTTGACACGCTAAGTAGATACGTTTGCTTGATCTATGGTATATATTAGGGTGGAGCGAATTTGAAAAAAAAAAAAAAATCCAAATTTTAATTCTCCTGTATCATCAATAGTTGACCGTATACGAAAGCTTCATTCAGACCAAAAATCAAGACTCTACGACTTTATCTTAAGATGGCGCACCACGAGGGTAGTTTTCAAAAAAGATAAAATTTAGCCTCTAAGGTGTAGCCGCAAGCACAGAATATATAAAGTACAGAAGCTTCACTGCTTTGATGTTCACAAATGCCGGCTTTTTATGTACTTACACAATTATTATTACCAAACAAAACGGCGCGCGAGGCGACGCGAGCAGCTGAAATGGGCCGTATTGCGTGGCGGAAAGGTCGCTTATAAGCCGCACGCCGTCGAAAACAGGGTTGTCAATTATTGAAAACTAATAAAATAACGAATGCCCTATGAGGCGTCTGACAAATACATTACTGCAATGATATCTACGGCGTTAATAGCATTCGTCTTGATTCAACAATTTAGTTCACGCGTGATTTACCTACGCATTTAATACACGTGATTCAAAAATATTTGTCTCAACCTCAACTTGGTCGGCACCTTTTTTGTGCTTCGGCCGCGCGTGCCCGGGCGGCATTGTTTGAGGTGTGAGTGAGATAGCAACACGACGGTGAATATCCATCCGAATAATCCTGATAATAACACGAACATTCTAAATATATCTGTAGACAGTATGTGAGGTGTGCAGAAATTAATATATCTGCTTAATGCATTTAAAAATAAAGAATTACGTTAGGTACCTACGCATTCATTACAAAAGCATCATAAATAAGTAATGGTTTAATCACAATCGTAAGGCAGACGTAACACGGCATTTTGTCTTATATGTACATACCAGTGTACCTATTTGATATTATGGGAATAAAGTCAGACAACCAAATAATATGTTAGGACAAAAGGCGCGAAATTCAATAAAAGTATGAGAGAACGAAGTTTTTTACATTATTTAAACGTGCCGCTTTTTTACTGACAAATTTGTCCGAAAATAAACCGTTTTGTTGACTTGAGTTTCTGAGAATTTAATTTACTACGAATGTAGGTAATAAGTGTATTATTATGTTCCTTACTTTTTAGTATCTCTCTGACGCATCGGCTGTGCGAAAAACGCGTCATGATAATTAACATTATTATTATTGCAACATGCTGCTATGCAGTATATTTTCGGCATTTTCATTTAAGATGCACATGTATAAAATAATCCTAATATTTGCGAGCCAGCGTTGTAAATTTAAACGTGCGTTCCGAGACAGCGCGCGCCAACCATTGAATAGACCACGGCGACGGGGCGCTCTGCATGTACTTGTAGCCGCGCGACGGAATCGCGGAGTGACACCCCCTTGCCGCAAGTTAATGTTTTATTATATCTAAATGTCATAAAACTTACATTTCTGTTCAGTATAGTGTATTATACTGGTTGTACTAGCGCTACATAGAAAATAAAACTCGTCAATAAGTGTTAAGGGCAAGTGCAAAAAAGTTGAATTGACGTTAATTTTGAATTTTGACACTTGCGGTGCCCTTTGTTTGGCGATCCAATAAAACTAAATTGTACTATGTTACTAACGTAATGTGATATAATAAAATATTATTTGTGGCTAATAAATGAACTTCTGGAACTTAATAGTGGTAAATACGCCACCGACATTGAAAACATTTGAAACAAAGCATCATTGCCATAATAAGTTACCAACAAATCATTGAGGTTGATTTTATTATTATGTTTATTGTAATAATTACAAAACTGCGAAGAAATTACGCAAACAAACAAAAAAACAGATGTTTTAGGAAGACTCTCAATCAAAATTATTTAATATCGTAAACATGAGCCTATTCATATCTTTAGCATGATTAAAGGTTGTTTGTAGTTGCTTGAATACCTAAAAACAATTATTTTAAAAAACTATATTCTTTGCGCACCCGGAATAATTACTTTTAGCTATTTTGCACTATGATGAACCATAATTAAGAGAACTGGCGCCGTAGAAGGTGTTAAAAACAACAAAAGAGTGTAAAGGAAAGCGTCAGGCAATGTTTTAGTCACCAAATGTTAGAACAGAGGTTTTAAATTATTATGATTTCATTAATTGGTCAAAAGAAATGCAATAGAACCTCCAGTGAACAAGAAATACAGTGACGCATAGATTTCAGAAATTATACTCAGGAGATAAATTATTTCAGATTGAAAACTATCCTTGTCGCACTCAGGCAGTGGAATGGTGCATCAAGCTCGTAACTGAGGCTTCGGCATCTGTTTGTGTACCAAAAGCGAGAGATGGGTCCATTTATTGTAAAATAAAGGCCAGGCAGGACATAACAATATTTGACACAAAGTCCCAGTATTTCAGAGAGAATGAAGAGTCTATTGCTTCGGATTTCGAAGGTTTAGCATCACACCTGATAATTTTTTTTAAAGCTAGAAGTATTATTAATTGTTCTAAAGTTATTAGAAATAAAACATTAGGAAAAAAATTGGTTTAACAAAAATGTTGAAAATAACTATAATTTGCGTTTTTCTTCAAACTTCAAATCTGATGCGCCACCTCAAGACGTTGATGTAGAACCTTGTAATTTTTTTTCTAGACATCTGAAGATGTCGAACATCGATTGGTAATACAGGAACAACTAAATTAAAAAAAAAATTTTTTCGCTCCACCCTAGTATATATGACATCTGTGCGTACGACGGATTTTAATACTGAGCGGGACCTGCGAGCGTGTGCACGATAATTATACAGATAATTATTACCGCTTCATGATAATTATACCTAGATATGTTTCTAGGAGGATCGAGAGATTGACTGAATCGAACATCGACATAACTGTTATCGATGGTACAGCCTATTCTCATAAAGATGCTAACAGGAACAGGAGAAATACAGGAACAGTAGATGAGTCCAACGATTTATTTTTAAACATCTGAAAGATTCTCATCATCATCATCATCCTAGCGTAGTTCCCGGTTGCGTTCGGGGCCTGCGCCTCGAAGCCCGGGGTCCGCTTTCCGGCTCTTCCTCCTCCACTTCGCACGGTCTTCCGCATCCTTTTGTGTGAGACCATTGGCACGCATGTCATCCCGTACGACGTCAAGCCAGCCCTTCTTGGGTCTACCCCTTCCACCGGGTCCTGGCGGCGGCTGCATGGCAAGACATTTGTTCCCCACGTAGTTAGCCGGTCGTCGTAAAACGTGGCCGTACCAGCGCAAACGACACTCTTGCAGCTTATCTGCTATGTCACGGACATGAAGGCTGCCGCGGATGCGGGCGTTCCTAATGCGATCTTTCCGCGTAACGCCACACACCCACCGCAGCATGTTCATCTCCGTGACACACTCAAGCACAGGCCACGCTTCGCTGCCATACAAGAGGACAGGCCTAATGATCGATTTATAGACCTGTCCTTTCAGCTTAACCGGCATTTTAGGGTCACAAATGACACAGTCACCTCACGCCACTTAGCCCAGGCGGCTGCAATACGGGCTTTGACGTCGTAATCGATTTCCCCGGACGCGAGAAGTACAGATCCCAGGTATCTAAACTGGTCCGTCCGCTCGACCTCATCTTCGCCTATGCGGACGGATGTGGGATCCTCTGTATTGCAGGTCAGGTACTCAGTCTTCGCCACATTTAGCTTCAGACCGCCGTTCTCAAGCGACCCCTTCCAATCGTTCACGCGTCTCACCAACCGTCCTCTGTCCGAATCTGCCAGCGCGATGTCATCGGCGTACATGAGCAGCCACGGGGGTTGCTCATGCACGTTATTCCGGATGTCTACGGACAGTACGTCCAGTATCACGCTGAACAGAAACGGACTAAGGACGGAACCCTGGTGTACCCCGACGGTGATCGGGAAGGGTTTCGTGTCTCCAACAGCAGTCCGAACCACAGAGTCGGAATCGTGATACATGTCCCGAATAATATCAATATTCTGGTTTCTGGCACCCCTTTGGACCGCAGTGCCCACCAGATCATCACGCGAGGAACACAGTCGAAGGCCTTTTGCATATCCAAGAATAAACAATGCAGAGGCGTATTTTTCGTCCTGTATTTCCCCATGACGATCCTTAGGGCAAAAACAGGGTCCATGGTCCCATGACCGGGGCGAAAACCATATTGACACTCCGAGACAGTACACTCCTGCCGGATCCGGGAGTCGACTATCCGTTCAAGAAGCTTCATGGTGTGGGACATGACCTTTATACCGCGGTAGTTACCGCACTCCTGCACCGATCCCTTGCCTTTGAAGACTGGAGTAATAATACTCAGTCTCCATTGGCTCGGGATTTTGCCAGTGAGGAGTATCCGGTTAAAAAGGTTAGTTAGGATACCCACACCATGAGGCCCCAGCGCCTTCCAGGCCTCGATAGGGACTCCATCGGATCCGACAGCCTTTCGATTCTTCATGCGGCGAAGAGCACTAAGGACTTCCTCAGGCGTTACCGGTGGCACTAGTCCTTGATTCGGAGGGAGGACCGGTGGCTGCACCTCTTTATGCTGCTTATTCAGTAGCTCGTGGAAGTACGAGCGCCATCTCTCCTTCACCGCGAGGTCCTCGCATAACAGGTTGCCGCGATGGTCTTTTACGCAGCGGCACTTAGTGATGTCTTGTGCCGCTTTGACCCTCGAACGTGCCAACGGTGGCACACTGTTTCATAGACAGAAGTTTCATAGAATTTCGTTTCACAGAAATTTGTTCATATATTATTTGGATCATATACTTTCTGTTCCAATATTATTGTTTCATAGACTATTCAATTGCTTAAAACATATTTCACAGACATTTAGTTCCATGTATATTGCTATCTAACTTTTTTACTTTACAAAGTAACCAAACACTAGAATTACATTTCATGTATTTTTGTTTTGTAGGCACTTATTTCATAGATTGTTGTTTTATAGTTACTAGTTTATATAATATTTAGTTCCACTATTTACTTTATTGCATAGTGATATTCTTACCTAATGAGTCATATTTCATGTAAGTATTTTGTTTCTTATACACTGATTCGCCCTCCCTCTAAAAAACCAAAGTGCTACCAGAAAAAGTAGGTAGATTGTAGGCAAAGTAGGTTAGGTAGGGTAGGTTAGGTTAGGTTAGTTAGCTTTTCAATCTGTTCTAGCCTCGAAACCTAACCAATCCAAGTAATAAATCAGGGTAAAACCGACTTGGATTGGTTAGGTTTCGAGCGTAGTTTCCCGGATGAATAAAATACCTACTTACTTTTAATTAATTGTTTACGTATCGTCATCCTTGCGAAACCAAAAAAGGGGGGACGGGGGGCTAAGCCCCCCGCAAGGGGGCTCGGGGGGCGGAGCCCCCCGCATTAAAAAACAACAAACTTGTACCTCCCTGCTCTAACCTGGATAGGTTCGTTAGGTACCTTTTATCCCTTAGAGCAGAAATAGAAGCCCCGCGCAGCGGGGCTTCGTCGACCGGTTCCCAGGTCTAAATCGCTTACTAAAATTCTTTGGACAAAGGTATTTCTTTGGTATTTGTATAATGGTATGTAATGATAATCCTATAATTTAATTATGACTGAATAGAAAATATTAAGTTTGATACAGGGCCATTCCATATGAAATCATCAAATGAGGTGCGCTGCATGCTTTCCGATTTGTATGGAAAAAATCATGGATGATAATATAGGTATGCTTTACATAAAACCGTAGTTGTTTAATTTTTAAACAGCCTAACAGCCAGATAACATAGGTCTGAAGTTTAAAAATAAGCGATTTTTGAGGTTGACGAAAATTGCTTTAACTTTTTTTTAATGTGTGAAACTGAATTTTATTATATGTTAATTTACTATTTAATATGTGTACTTGTACATGTATGTATTACAATATGTATATTTTTATTACTTATTGTGTGACAAACTTCTAAAACGTCATGTTATTTTGCTAATGTTCAGTGATGTTCAGTAGCTTTTATTGGATTGCTCGCTTGGTCTAGACAGGTATTTTTTTTTTAATTAACAAACTCAAATAGTCTTTAAATTAAAACTTTAACAATATTTTTGAATTTAGTTCTTCTA